>JAFREQ010000093.1:1650000-1660000 GCA_025331565.1 Holacanthus passer | reverse complement strand
ATCAGTATTGCTGGTGTTGTGTGGCAGCTTGCTTGGTTACCATTGATGGTTAAAGCTGTGCAACTTCAGCTCAGTGCAGTACACACACAACTACGATGACTATAGCTCGCTGGACTTGCTGTGGTTTAATACTAATATGGAAACTTAAGTCTGGACAGCCAGGAATTGGAATAAGTTGCCTTTCCAGATAGATTAAAAATGACAACAAATGATTCTAAAATGACATTTGGAAACCTGAAAGTGTACATATTCATTATTGAGTTATTTTTGCTGCCATATTGATGATAATTTAGCTATTTATTCAGTATCAGTTTGTTGGTAATATGATGTCACTGACATTCTTTGAATCCTGTATCTTTACCTTTTCACACCAAGGGACCACAACTGAAATTAGATTTGGAATTTAATATCACGTCATCCTTGACATGTCGCAGTTGTATGTGTATCCTTCATTATTGATTTCATTCGTCTCTGACAGTTGAGTGACTTGAGAAAACTGTGTAACTAACTGTATCTCAACATTACTGTAACCAAAATCCAAGAATCTATTTACGTCCATATCATGATATTAATAATAACCATTTAAACACTGCAAACATCTGTAGGCAGTGAACATCAGTACTTGTTGCTGTCTTGACCTAACTACCCCTTATACAGTAGTTATTTAAGCTCATCTTACATTATGATACAACACAGACTCAGACCTTAACTGCACTTTTGTACCTTGTTGCCAAAACGTATCTGCATGCACCAAACCAGTTTGACCTGATCAAAGTCAACAATGGAGAAAAACTACCATTAAAGCCTCACCAGTAGCCATCTGTTTCTGTTTAATGGGCTACATGTCTGACAGTACATACTCAGCGAAACAAGTGAAAAGACGTTAGTGAATCAGTTAATTGTGATGCACAGATCTGAACCCAACAACCTGCTTGTTTGTTAAATGTGTTTGCCCTTTGATCCATACTGACTGTCTGCAGCCGTGTCGAAGGCCTGATATTTGATACAGCTCTGCACAGGCCCCCATACAGTATGAGGGGGCACGAGTTCTTAGGGAGTCAAATATTTGCCACACACACACACACACACACACACACACACACACACACACACACACACTCACTCACTCTTAGATTAGTTTGCCTATGAAAGGTGACCCTCAGAGAGTGTGTGACGTGACATTAAATCAAATAGTGCTGTTTGTTTCTAACTCTCCTGAAATTTATAATTTTTCGGGCCGTATCGCCCCCACACCTAATATACAGAAACATTTGCTTTTCTCCAATGAAAAATGTGGGTTTTATGCTTGAAAAAGCAGCACTGCAACAAATATTATTTTTTGTGTACATGTTTGAGAATACACGTTAACCTGAAATTCATAATCCTGTTCTGGGTGCCTGGAAGCACTTGTTTGGGTGGAAGATTGTGCTCTGTAATTTTGCAGAACACAACAGACATTTGTACCAAACTGTGGCAGAAAAACCATATTTTTCTTGATTATCCAGATTGAAATCCAACTGTGAAGTTCTGCATTCCTGTCACCAGTGTTAACGCTGGAACAAGACGACATTGTGCTTGTTGATAAAGTGCTCTTGTTGCTTTTTGTCCCCTCCAGCTTACCGTACTGATGACTGCCAGCCCTGGGTGCTGCCTGTGGTGAAGAAGGTGGAGCGGCTGATTGTGGAGGACGACAGCCTCAACCACGAGTACCTGCCCATCCTCGGCCTGCCGGAGTTCCGCTCCGCCTCCTCCAAAGTCGCCCTGGGAGACGACAGCGGCGCCATCAAAGAGAACAGGGTGAGACACAAACAGTAAACACTTACACAAAACCAGGTCAGCAGTTTATTCACATGAAGCTGTTTGTATTCATGTATACCCCAGATTACAGCAGTGAGATTTTAAAAGTCAGTCTTAAAGGAACAATCCAACATATTGAGAAATATGTTTTTTTACCTTCTTAACCAGAGACAGATGAGAAGATCAGTTTCAGATATTTTAGCTTAGCACAAAGGTAAAACTGATTTCTTGTCATCGAACTCTTGGTAAAATGACGAATTATATGTGCTATTTGTTGCTGATGTAAGAAGAGTTAATATTGTTGTCAATCAAGTAAATATCAGATAGATATCAATAATAGTTATTTGCAATCTTATTAAATAGCCAGTTTTACATTCCTGATTTATTTCACGTTGTAAATGTTAGAAACACATCTCTTTTGCTCTTCTTATCTTTTTTATGTGTCATCTCGTTTCCATCCTGCTGTTTTCTGTCTCAGGTGGGAGGGGTCCAGGCTCTGGGTGGGACAGGTGCGTTGAGGATCGGGGCAGAGTTCCTGCGGCGTTGGTACAACGGCGTCAACAACACGGCGACGCCCGTCTACGTCTCAGCACCCACCTGGGGTTAGTAAACCACTGTAAATCTGAGAACTGCTGTAATATGGAAACAGAGAGCTCCATATTCCCTAACATTTCTTAGAAATGTTGCTACTGCTACTTCATCTGCTGTATGCTGTTCTTCCTCCCAGAGAACCATAATGGTGTGTTTGCTGATGCTGGCTTCAAAGACATCCGGCCCTACCATTACTGGGATGCTGCTAATAGGGGCCTGGACCTCGCCGGGCTCCTGGATGACTTGGAGGTGAGGAGGGACGACTGTGATGAGTGAAAAAGCTGCACGATGTCAGCAACTGTTAATATGAAAAAATAAACGTATCATTTAATTATCCCCGAGCTTTTAAGAAGTTCAGTAACAGGTCATCTGAAAAAAACTTGGATCGTTGTAGGTTTTCTGTAATACTAAATAAAACTAGAAGGAAATATACTGTGGAATTTATGGTTGCTTCCAAGGTTGATACTGATAATTCAATCTTACACCTGGACATCTGTGATATTAACCACAAATCCACTACAAGGATTCAGTTTCCCTCCTGAAAGTCAATTTCTGAAAAGCCTCTGAAAACAGCATTTAAATATACATTGTTTGGGCTCATGAGTTCAGTGTGGTTATTAAGTTCTGACTCTTGGTTTCTTAACAGAAAGCTCCAGAACACTCCATCTTTGTTCTCCACGCCTGCGCACACAACCCCACCGGCACCGACCCCACCCAGGAGGAGTGGAAGAAGATCGCAGAGATCATGAAGGTCAGATGATGTTGCTGTCGTTTTTCAGATCATATACATGTAATGTCACTGTTTCACAGCATTGTCAAACCTGAATATTCTCCTTTATTTTTCTGCTATGATGACTCTCACATGTTATTGATGGGATACTTACTTTAATCAAACTGTTCAACTGTTCTCATCTTTTATTGTTTTTTTTTTCCTTCTAGAGGAGGAAGTTGTTTGTGTTCTTTGACTCAGCTTACCAGGGTTTCGCCTCCGGCAGTCTGGATAAAGATGCCTGGGCCATCCGCTACTTTGTCTCAGAGGGCTTTGAACTGTTTGTGGCTCAGTCCTTCTCCAAAAACTTTGGCCTTTACAGTGAGTACACATGACATGGACTCACATAAAGACCTGAGCAGACATTTGTGTAGACTTGGGTGGTTCAGTGCCAGACAGACCATAAGGACCAGTGAACTAAAAAACCTGCCATTAGTAAATAAATAAAATATAAAACAATCAATACAAATCTGTTTATCCACACATTGTTAATAGAAACATGACTCCTACTCATTGTATGTTGTAATGTATTCCCTCTTTTCTCTGCCGCTGTCATCAGATGAGAGAGTCGGCAACCTGACCGTGGTCGCCCAGGACAGCGAGAACCTGACCCGCATCCTGTCCCAGATGGAGAAGATTGTCAGGACGACTTGGTCCAACCCGCCGTCTCAGGGAGCCCGCATCGTCAGCAAGACCCTCAACAGCCCCGAGCTCTTCGCTGAATGGTACGATAACAGTCCACGAATCACAGAGCTGCTGCTGATGCTCCTGTCGTTGTTTTTCTCATTTCCTGTTTGTTCCTTTTCTCGTTTGTCTGACTCTTCTCTCCCCGTCTCTGCAGGAAGGGTAACGTGAAGACCATGGCAGACCGTGTGCTGTTGATGAGGGATCAGCTGAAGACCAAGCTGCAGGCTCTGGGCACCCCAGGGACATGGGACCACATCACCCAGCAAATTGGCATGTTCAGCTTCACCGGCCTGAACCGTGAGTGGAACACACTCACACATTTACACACAGACAGAAGCACATCCAACTGTTAACATGAAAACAACACCTGGAATGTCAGGGTTGTTTAGTGAATAAAGACATATTTTCACACATAAAATGCACCAGGGAGCATTCACTTGTCTTTGTGTAGAATATTTTAACATGTAGGCCGGAGCCAGACAGTTCGGACTTTAAAAACAGCAGTAAAATCTTGAAGATCATTTCTAAAACTCCCAGGTCGCCAGGGATGGGCAGCAGGGATTGTTGGGATGTGGTCGCTCTTCTTATACCCTTTTCACACTGGATCAAAAACCCACTAACACCCACTAATATCTGGCTTTTGTCTTCATGAAAAGGATACAGTTGCAACACTATGATGCACGTTGGGCATTGTTCATTGTTTTTTACAATCTGGGAACAATGTGCAACACCATCACCAAAGTAACTGCTGTTTGCTCAGTTAGATGGAGTTCAAAATTCCACAAAACACAAGTGAGTGAATCTTCGGTGCAGATTATTGTGCCAAAAAGAGTTAGAGTTAACAAAGCATGAGCATCAGTTCTTCTTCTACACAGAGTGACCGTCAACTTGTTGTCATGTGTCTTACAGCCAAACAGGTGGAGTACATGATCCAAGAGAAGCACGTGTACCTGATGGCCAGCGGTCGCATCAACATGTGCGGCCTGACGACCAAGAACATCGACTACGTCGCTCAGTCCATCCACGAGGCCGTCACCAAGGTCCAGTAAAGGCTGCTTCTGTCCGCCCACTTCCTGCCTCCTGAACGCCGCAGGAAGTATTGTCGTGTGTGTGCCCTCGTATCCCTCCCCTGCTTATCCTGACCTCAGATTGGTTAAACTGCAGCAGGGATTTTGCAGTTGAACCAATGGGATGGCGGATGATTTTCTGTTCTCACATGAAGGTGTAAACCTTTTGGGAGGTGCAATGATTTTAGGACGACACTTGAAGGCACACAGCCAGGTCTCACTGTCAGCAGAGCTTCATGCCCAAATGTGTAGAAGTGAAACTGTATTTTATCCCTTCGTTTGCCTGCTTTTGTGCTGGTCAATTCATTTCAGGTCACAGAGATTTCTCTATTTTCAATTAAATTATAGTGTTTCCTCAATAATTTATAGCACTTCAAAGAATTAAATCTGATGTATCTGCAGTACTGAACAAAATGCCGTTAATGTAAATAGATGTAATCACTCTTAGAGGTCCTGCTATTTCCTGCATAAACTACTGTACCTTTTTGCAGCCTTCAGAATTTATAATCACCATAATTCATTACTGTACTAATCTAATCTGTATCACTCGATATGTGACGCAACAAATTGTTCGTAAAGCTGTTGATATGGTCAGTTTTATTTTTAAGTCTTTAGATGAGCTGTTGGAAGATGGTTAAAGCTAAGGCACAATCAGCTCATCCCAGCACATTTCAAATGTTGAAGTCTAAAAAAAAGGGCATTATGAGCACAGCGGTTATTGTCTCTGTCATGTGACCGGGTTGAAAGGTCACTTAATGGTAATGCACGTGCCCGACGTTGTAAGTTTTGCCTTGTCTGACCTGTGCACCTACATAGAGCATCGTAATATTAGTTGAATTTCACAAAGCGACTTTGTGCCATCAGTGAACAAAATCACCTCTCTTCTCCGTCTGCTGTTGTTTTCTCTCCACCCTGCAGTGCCCTTATTCTGTTACAGAAAGCCTCGTTACTGTCGGTTGTTGTGATGAGCCACTCTGATCAGACCTCAGAGCCTGACACTTGTTAGCCACAGAACCACCCTCCCATTGTGTGGTGTTGTTTGTGATGGCACACAGCAGTATGTGTGCTCATACTGAAATAAATTATAAGCCACAGGAACCAAATCTTTGCTTTCTGCCTGTTTTTTCCCCTCAAAACTCCTCTTAGATACCAAGCTAGTAAAATCCCTTTCAGACTGTTATATATGACATCATTAGGTTATTTTTGGATTTCTTGGTGCATTAACATGTAAACAGCATTTTGTAGCTGGTCACAAAAATCGGACACTACAGCTGTCAGATAAATGTAGTGAAGTAAAAATACGTTTCCTTTGGAAATATGGAAAAAGTAGAAGAATAAAATAACAAAAATGGAAATACAGTACAAATACCTCAATTGAACTTCAGCGCAGACTTATTCTTAAATGAAGACCAGACACTGTTGACATTCAGAATGTTGTGGAGCTTTATATTTCTGTATATTTTGATGCAAAATACCATCACATAGTTTCTTTCTATTTTACAAGTATCAAGTGTTCACTCCTGAAAACCTGTCCATGTCTGTCCGTTACAAAACAGCTGAAAAAACAGCTGAAAACGAACTAATATCTACGAAGCAGCAGTCAGATTATATTGGCTCATTGCAGAAATAGTGAAAATATAAAACATATCTTTCATCCTGATTAAGATCAGATGGATCCGTCAAACCTACAATCTAATCAACAACATCCTGCAGCAGAATCGCTTATTGTCCATCTTTGACCTCAAAGGATGGAGCTGATTGGCTGCGGTCGCTGCTCCAATGCAGCAAAGTGACTCAGCAGGTTTGATATATTGCACCCAGGAGGGATGGTCTTCCCCCACCACCCTCCACCTCTTACATTAGCCAATGAGCTGAGTTGGAAAGCTCCCCTCCTTTTTCCATCGTCCCCAGCATGGACGGATCAATCTGGGTGTTTGAAAGCCAATAATACTGCTCACAGAGATATTTACTGCCAACATTCAGGACCCTTAAATTTGATGATTGACATTTCTTTTAATTACAACTTTTTCTCTCTGTAAGATGGAAAACCCACAAAAACGAATCAGACATGCTGAGACCTTTAAAATCTCCAGTGAAGCTGCTCTTTAACGCAGGCGACCCACCAAAATACAATTCTACAGGCAATGAGTTCAGGCAGGAACCTAAATTATATCCTGACTGGTTTTTCATTAAAAGACTGATAACAGCTTCTATTATCAATTAGAACTCACTTTCCATTTCCCCTTCCCCTCATCCTTCCCTGCCATCCCCTCCTCTCCTCCTCCTCCTCCTCCTCCTCCTCTGTGCTGCAGTGGCACAAACCTGATCCTGCACACCCAGTCAGACGGAGCCACGCCCATCCACCACGTCCCTTTAACATTATGCAGACAGACACAAAAGTCCAGAGCGCTGCAGGTTCAGACACAGTCAGAACAGAACGCACAGACCGGGTTAGAAGTGAAGGATTCTGGGTTGCAAGAAGTCTCACTTCAGTAACATCAGCAGCAACCAGAACCTGCAAGCTGTTGAGTTTGAATATATTTCCCGGGACGCAGAGCCTGATATTATATTTATATTTGATCAGAATTGTTAGACAAAAGTCAGCAAACTATAACAACTGACAGGATTATCACAGCTCCAAATATATATTTCATTTTTCTCTATATTAATCAAATCTTGTTTGCATTTAATCCAGACTTGTATCAGCTCTTTGCCATCTCCATGCAGATTAAGGATCCAAATAAAATTAACAGCCACTTAGATAAAATCCCCATAATTTTGTCCTCCTATAATTTCTAAAAATATATGTATCCAGCATAAGTTCATTCATTTGGATATAATAGATACTAGAAACAGTCTAAATATATCTCGAGCTCACTGTCAAGGTTTCTCTGGTCTTGCAGACGCTTTAACTGCCAGCACCCTGAAATCAAAGCAGCTAAATGGAATTCAGCCATCGGTCATTTTATTCACACCTGTGCTCTTCCCACTGACACGTTAGAGATGTCGTCTGTCCTCTCTGACACTTTCTAAAGCTCTGTTAATAACTCTGTCGTTAAGTAAAGAAATATAAAACATAATCAAATAACCTTTAAATTCACATTCAGATCCATGCAGCCAGGAGGCAAAGGCATTGTTCTTCATCTCCAACTCCACTGACGTTTTTACTTCCACCAAAGATGTTCTGTTTTCAGGTCTGATCGTCAGCAGGATTCAGGAAAAACTACAGGCCTGATTTTCATCAGACTTGTTGGACGGGTGAAACATGGGCCGAGAAAGGATCTATTAAATTTCAGAGTGGAATCAAATCACAGGCGGATACAAGGATTATTTTTCACTTATGCAAGATCGAGCATTCGGCCTCTGCAGACTAAATGCCATTCGTCTTAAAATCCAGTAGATGGTAGTAAAGTTCAATAGAGACAGAACAGCAAATTGTAGAAATGCGATGACTCCAGATTAAAATCCACATTCAGGGGTGTCAGCGATGCTTTGGCGTTAAATAGAGATGTTGGGGACACTGGTTTCAACTGGTACAACTGGAACAAGGCTTTTTTTCTCAAACTAAGATGCAGCTGTGGAAACATAAATACACACATACACACCCATGCATCTGGTTCAACTCTGACTCACATCCAAACGTGAAGCTCTAACAATATATCCAGACATATACAGTGGTTGCATTTGCAGATCTGCATGTATTAAATGGGTGGACTGCTGGACTTCTAGTTTGCAGGATGTTTCCCAGATTTCAAGAAAACTGAAATTGAATCTGATTAAACCAAACAAAGAGCAAAAAAGAAAAACTTGTCAAACTTCAGCTTATTACGGAGACACTGATGATCGATCAGAGACGACAGACTCGTGGGTCTGTGTGTCCAGTCCAATTACACATACAATATTTAAGCATCCAATATAACAGAGGAGGATAAAACCACCACATCCTGTGTTGTCAAGAGGCTCAGTGTCATTTCACCTCCAATAAAGAAATCCAGAGAATGACATTCATTTATAATTGAAATGGATCTAATGAAAAGGGCTCAGCTCAAGCGATGATTATTTAAAGAGGTTCAGTGGTCACAAGTCGTGTGGTGAATAAAACTGCACCGAAATGAACGGCTGACACGCGATTTCTAAAATCCGTATGCAGACTGTTGTCCACGTCTGAGCCAGAGTCGGAGTTCTGAGGTCCAAATAAAAAAAGAAACAAAACAAATGAAAAATTTATGAGGCATAAAAATGCAATTGAAATCATATACCTTAAAAGGAAAAAGGGTCAGATAGCGAAAAAAGGATGAGGTCAGGAGAAAAACAGCAAAGAGGGAGTCGTTTGTTACAGAGATGACTTTGACCACAAAGAATAAGCAACATAAATACGATGACGACCACCTGATCACTGTTAGATAACAAAGTGCACAATCAGTCAGCAGGAAGTTATTATTAGATAAACACACATCACATGATCAAAAGTATGTGGACGCCCAAACATCTCAGTCATATGTGATTGTTGAACATCTCGTTCCAACACCACTGAGCTCGAACATTGAAAGTTGGAACCAAACTAACGTCTAAAATATCACTGGATGCTGTTACAATAAGAATTCCTTCACTGTAAAGTAAGGAAACCCAAACAGGTAAAGACATGGGTGTCCACATACTTTTGGCCATGTTATGTACTGGATGAGACGCGTGCATCAATCTGCATTTTCAAAAGGGAAGAAATTTTAAAAAACTGACATCCGGACGCAGAACGTTTGTTCAGAGATAAATAAAAGGTAAATTATCAGGTAACGAGCAAAAATCAAACGAAGAGTCTGAACTCAAAGAAGCCGGTTTGCGTCTCTTCACATTTCCACTGTGCAGTTTGGAGCAGTTTGTACAAAACAGCAACATCTTTGGTGTCTTCCATCCGTTTCATGTGTACCTTTTATTCCCGTCAGCTCCATTGGAGAAGTGATCACATGAGGAGGGTTCATCGTGTATAAAAACTATTTTTTACTACAAACCTTTTACATTCGCAGTCTTTTCTTTATATACGAGCATCAGCATGAAAAACCTGTGAGGATGAGAAGCTACGATTCGATGCATA
>JAFREQ010000093.1:1482500-1645000 GCA_025331565.1 Holacanthus passer | reverse complement strand
CTTTGTTTTCATGTACTGACCTGAATGCAGTTAACCCATACTACAGTTTCTTACTGTCAAATAAGATTGTTAAATTTCATATTTAGTGTGAGTCTGTTTCTCCTCACATGTTTGTGTGAGTCACACAGAGTGGGAGTGGAGCTCTGCAGTCTGATGTTCAGTAAGTGGAGCAACAGCAGGAGCTGAATGGAGTGGGTGTAGCAGCAGGAGATTCAGCACGAGACAGTAACTGGGTGCAGAAACACGATCCATCACATGAACACACTCCAGAGTCTGCAGTGCCTCTGCTGTGTTCACCTGCAGGAGGATGAAGGTGTGTATTTGGAGGGAAAAACTCTCTCGCTCTTGGGGTGTTTCCAAATTAATAATAATTAAAATTAATAATCCATGCACTGCTGGATGAAGAAAATGAAACAGAGCAGCCTTCACTCCGGCCGACAGCCTCTTAAATGGCACCGTCCCAAAGCCAACATGTGTCTCACCGGCTGATGAGACCCTGCGCTGCAGACGGCAGCAGCTGGGGGTTGCATCACTCGCCACCATTGCATAATTCACAACGATGCTGTCAGTAAATGCACGTGCTCACACAGACACATGCACAAATATACAGAGATACACATGCACACACACACGTACCTGCACACACACACACACACACGTACCTGCACAAACACATATACCTGCACACACACACACATGTACCTGCACACACTGACAGAAAACAGAGTGAATCCTTGTTTGTAGCTCCTCAACAGTCTGGCTTCAAATCAACTTCCTCACTGAGATTCTCTCTATGCTGCTACACTCTCTGCCTGCCAAATACTACCTCTCTCTCTCACACACACACACACACACACAAATGCACACAATTCTGGCAGAGCTGCATTCGGCTAAATAGGTCAGCCTTACATACAGAACAGGCTGAAAGAGGGAGAGGAGCGAGCATTTGCAGCTCATGTGCAACAGTATATGTTGTTTCTCTCTGCTCTGCACATCTCAGAACCACAGCTCTGTTTCTTCTTCTTCCATCAGCTTCATCCTCACACATATTTTTCCTTCTAGTAGTTCTTCAACCTCCCAACCATCTTTAACCTCCTTGATTCCCCCCAAGCAGCCCCAAAGTTACTCACAAGTTTTCAGGTTGTAAGAATATAAATTCTTCTGCAATAATCCAGACAATCCTTCCACACGTGGGAAACTGGGAAATGTGCTGTACAAATAAAGTGGCCTTGCCCTTGTTCTTGTGTTTGCAGGATAAGAGCTGATCATGTAATGAATGGCATGTAAACAGAGAGCAGATGGCGGAGAGACAAACTGGAAATACAGCACACTGAATATTTTATACTTGGCCTCCCGGGAGTTTGTACAGTGACAAGGACAGAGAGAGGGGAGAGGATTCAGAGGGAGGGAATGAAGGGGCGTCGATGGGGCAGTAAAAGGCAGCGTAGTGCATTGTATGAATCAGTCTCTGACAACAGAAGAACTAGTTAAATAAAGTCCTCATTACGACAGCTCTCCATTTATTGAGGTAATAGTAAACTACAAATTCCTGTTTTGAATGAAAATATATTTGCTTGTTTTTGGAAACTGTCGTTTGGTCAAGAGGTGACGGACAGAAGTTTGAGGTCTCACCACAAATCTTATTATCTGAATTTTGAAGCTGTTCTTTGTGTATTTTTCTCCTCTAGTTTGAGTTTCCTGGCAGAGGGAGGCAGCCTCTCGTCCAGGGTTTGTGTTCAGCTTGTCTAAACAGGATCCCCCCCCCCCTCCGCACTGAAGAGCTTCTCCGTACCGGCGGGCTACTGCTGCCGTCGTTCACAGCGGGGAAGGTGTTACTTGGCCGGCTTGGTTCGTGCCAGACATGCTGCTTTGCATTCAGGCCAAAGAATCCCTCTGTGGTCGGGGCGGAGCGGCGGACTCTCCGCTGCACCTCTGCAGTGTCTTTAGTGAAATCACGGTTTCACCAACTCTTGGCAGGAAAAAGATGAGATTTATTCTCCAGATACTGATTCTCACATCCAACTCTTCTCAATCGTCTACTGCAGCTAATGAGCTCTGTTCCTGCAAGCATGGATTCGATTTGATTTTTAGATATCTTGGTTACATATACTGTTTCTTATTGTTATTTTTATTATTATTAGTTAAAAAAATCAAATAGCGTTAAATGGTTAAGTGGAGCCTAATGACAGATTTAGGACTTGAACACAAAGTTTAAGACTCGACTTTGGACTTGATGGCCGAGATCTGAGAGTCACCTGTGACTTGCAAAACAATGAATTTGGTAGCACTTTAAAATAGACAAATCACATGTGTTAATAAGAATTAAAGAATTAAAGAATTAAAGCGAGAAACCAGAAACAGATCAGAGAATAACCACAGTTAAACTGGTCAGTCTTCAGAAACATGCCTCTGTTGGCCGACAGCGAATATGAACAATCAGACCCGCGGTCGTGACACGTTAAAAACACAACGGTGTGATTGTGGGTGTGTTGCTGCAAGGTTCTCACAGAAGAAGAAATAATACTAGAAGAACTGCTTTGTGTTTTTTTCCCTCGAGCTCTCTGTGGCATCATCCACTGCTGCAGGGGTCTCATTGAAATGAATGAGGGAACCTGTGTTTTTCTGCCGCAGTGCCTGAAACAGAGCGAAAGAGATGCACAGGAGGAGACGAGAGCGACACAGTGAGAGAGACTTTGTTTACAATCCTGAACTACATAATGCAGATGATCTCATCCAGATCCATCTGTGGCTCAGAGACACACGAATCGTGTTTGTGCTCATCCTGCAACTGTGACAGCACCTGACTTCAGACAAACCGCTCAGTAAACACACATCATATGGAGATGGAGTTCACACAGGACGGCTGGATGACGGATGTATAAGATCATCCTACAGCTCAAGTGGAAGAATCTCTCTCTGCGAAGAGGCGAAGCTACAAACAAGTGTTATCTTTAAAATATGACCTTTAGGTGAAAGCAAACATCTGTAAACAGATGCAGCCTTGGTCAAGGTGTCCTTCTCTGTTTACCTCCGTCTCTTCCTGTCCTCATCACAAACCCAGCAGAAAAAAAAGCGCTGACTGTGCATGAGCGTGCAGCAAGGCGGCGATGAGGAGCGAGGCCTGCGATTGGCCGGCGAGTACCCCACCCATTTCAAACTCCACAATAAATCAGGAGGAGCAGCTGACTCCAGGCGGAGGAGCAGAGCTGTGCTGCTGCAGCAGCTCTGCAAACTGGGGTTGAACTCCCGGTGTGATGCAGGGAGGGGCCGCACACACTGCAACATACTCATTCACAAGACTTCAGTGCGAAGCGACGAGCAGCTTCCAGGAGCACACAGAGGCTGAACCACGAAGCTCAGCTGTCTGTGCTGATTCTTACAAACCTGCAACCTTTAGGTCACATCCTCCTCCTTTCTATACAAGCCTGTTTCCGTGTGCAGCATCATGCAGCCGGTAAACAAGGAGCAAATACAAATAATGAATGAATGTATGTTTCAGTTTCCCAGGACTCGATCACAAAGAGTTCAACTTCACTGAATCTAAATGCATCTTGATAGAACGAATCCTGACGCCCTAAAAGCTTCAACACATTGTCAGACGTCCAAGACAAAATCATGAATCCAATGGGCCTCGATCAAGCAGGACACCTGGAAAACACCATCCGACCAATCAAAGAGCCTGGTCCACCTTTAGCCTGATCTGATCAGATGCTCACATTTTATCACCGTCCAGATTTGTTCAATAAATCCTTAAAAAAACTAAAGGCTGATTTCACCTCCTTGAAAACAGAAGCGGCGGAGGAGGCGTCAGGCAGGTGAAGAGCCGTCAGATCAGCTGACCACAGCTGCACAGGTCTGGCTTTAACACATGAACCATGACGTCACAACAAACATCCCATAATCACAGTGAATCATTGCCAGTTATAAATACTGGTGTGCACAGTGTGACTCGGGATTAGTTGGTTCTGTATCATCAATACTACTAATAATGATGAGAAGAATATCACGTCTTAATATAAACATTGTTGTAGCAAACACTTCTTCTCTCTGATAAATATGTTTCCAATGTGGCTTCAGTTTCACTTGCTGAACTGTTTCCAATTAATATTCTGAGAGAAGAAGAGGAGGAAGAGGAGGAGAGAGGTCAGACTGCAAACCTGTAACACTGCTTCATTATTATTACTGTTGTTGTTGTTGTTTTGTTGTTGTCATCATCATCATCATCATTATTATTATTATTATTATTATTATCACGTCATTTTCTGCAGGATTACTCTGACTCTAAAAATCATCCTTGTCCACACTGGGGACCAGGGTTCTGTCTCCCATCACCTGGTCTTGATTCAGTGTCCCCAGGTGAGACCCCCCCCCCTGCCCCTCCCCCTCCTCACCCTTCTTGAACTCCTCCAACATGGCGTCCAGCTTGGTGTCGTTGAACACGCAGTGCAGCGGGTGTCTGTAGAACTGGGTGATGGTCTTCAGGGGGGTGCAGTCGTCCGGGTCCACGAAGGCCAGGTCCTTGACGAACAGGATGTCCACGATGTTGGACCTCTCGTTCTCGAACACGGGGATGCGGGTGTATCCGCTCTGCATGATGTCCGACATGGTGTTGAAGTCCAGCACGACGTCCGAGGGCAGCATGAAGCAGTCGGTGAGCGGGGTCAGCACGTCCTCCACCGTCTTGCTCCGCAGCTCCAGCGCCCCCTGGATGATGTTGAGCTCCTCCTTGACCAGGTCGTGGTACGGGTCGGTGACCCGCAGCATCTCCAGCAGCTTCTCCCGGGTGTAGAAGTTGGAGATCTCCTGGTTGAGGATGAGGTCGAGCAGCTTGCTGATGGGGTAGGACACCGGGAAGGAGAGCACCATGAGCAGCCGGGTCACCCAGATGGTCTTGGAGGCGATGGCCAGGCCGTGTCTGGAGGCCACCGAGTGCGGCAGGATCTCCCCGAAGAAGAAGATGCCGGAGGCGCAGGTGGCGGTGGAGAACCAGGTCATGCCCAGGATCTGGCACATCCACACGGCCAGCGAGGCGTTGGTGATGGCGGTGCCCAGCAGCAGGGTGCACAGCACGTAGTTCCCGTGCCGCCGCACGGACTCGATCTTGCGGGCGTACTTCTGCTCCTGGTCGGTGCCGCTGTTCTGCAGCACCTGCAGCTCCACCGGGTCCAGCGCCAGCAGGCTCAGGTTGAGCCCGCTGAACAGCGCCGACAGGCCGAGCAGCAGCACGGACACCAGCACCTGCAGCCACAGCTCCGGGGCGGCCGAGCGCTCCGCCACCGACACCCAGAAGTCCCGGGTCCGGTAGTGCTCCCACTTGGAGCCGTCGAAGGCGCACATGGAGTAGAACTTGACCTTCTCCCCCCGCCGCAGCTCTTTGGCCAGCAGCTCCACCAGCACCGAGTTCTGGCTGGAGGCGGACTTGAAGGAGCCCAGCACCTCGATGTCGGACGTCCGCGCCGCCTTGTCCACGCACATGTTCCGCTTCGGGTGCGCCTGGCCCTCCCGGCCCGGGCTCGGCTCCTCGATGAACGCGATCCAGGGCGCGGCGTTTTTGGCGCGGCTCCCCGCCGTGCGGTTCAGCCTCTGCGGGGAGGAGGAGTAGTAGACCCGCAGCATGAAGCGGGTCCCCTCGGTGGCTTTCAGCACCCCGTCCTCCACGGACAGCTCCGGCCCGGTCTCCTCCGGCCGGAAGCCCAGCAGGCCGAGCGCCGGGGCGGGCAGCAGGGCGCAGGCGGGCAGGCAGAGCAGCAGCAGGCGGGCGGCGGAGAGCCGAGCCCCGGCGGAGCTCGGCGCGCCGGCTCGCGCTCCCTCCCCGGTCATGATGCGGTCTGACGGGCTCGCTCGGTCCGCGGCTCCCGGGTCACGTGGCGCTGCGTGGGTTCCGGCCGATGCGGGAGGAGGCGGGATGAAGATGAGGAGGATGAAGATGAGGAGGATGCGAGCTCCACCGTGCGTGACGTAACTTTCTAATAATAGCCCGAGTTTGCCAAGAGTACTGAAGTAATCAATTACATGATGCCACCACGCGTTTGTTGAGCTCAGGCTCTGATTTGTGGTGAATTGAATGTGTTTTGTGATTGTTTTCAGATTTAAAAAATAACAGTCTTCATGTAGCTGCTGTAACAAAGTAATTTCCTGTAAAGGATCACTATAGTAACTATCTATCTATCATAGTCTATTATTGATCTGTAGAGTATTGATAACAATCATTAAAGCGTCTCTAGTGCATCATGTCTGCCAATTACATTATTACCCATTATTAATAAAGTAAAGTTGGTGACAGTGATCTGCTGTGATCAATGTGTAATAAATGTCTTACTGGTGCTTTATAGATCCTCCTCCACTGTGTGACTCTGCTTTCTCTGCAAAACTGATCATTTCACATTTGGATATAAGGGTTTCATTGGCTGCAGGAGATGTTTGAATTCATGTTTCCACAGCCACAAGTTAGTTTGAAAAAAAAAAAGCCTTGTTTTACTATCATGAATCACTGTCCCCAACATCTCTCTTCAGCCCCAGAGGATCTGGAGTTCTTCAATTGGCCGGTTTGTCACTATTGACCTTTACTGCCATCTAGTGGGCGTTAAGATGTATGGCATTTATTCTGCTCAGGCCAAACACCCTCCCTGTCTCACCGTGTTAATGACAGTGAGAAATAATGTGTGTATCTGCCCTGAGATTCCAATCAAGCCCAAAATTTAACAGCTTCTTTGTTTCATCCTTCCACCGAGTTTCATAAAAATCAGCCCTGTAGTTTTTCAGTCATCCTGCAAATCAAACTGAAAACATGAGCTCCTTGTTGCAGGTGATCATTTATGCACATTTCCAACTGCTGCCTTCGTGGATTATTGCAAACAAAACCATTGATTAATGACTTACTATCTGTTAATATTGCACACATGATGGTTTAGTACCAATGGACACAAGATTTATTAATGAATTACATCTGACTGCCAATTAGAAATTATTAACACAAGCTAAAATGACTTTTCAGCCCAAAGGTTTTTCATATTATTGCTTGTAACTGATCTACGAGGAATATGTGAATGATTTATTAAGTCACAACAACAGGAAGGTGGTGCAATTATTTTTTCAGTAGAAAACTAATTATTCAAGAAAAAAAAAGAAAGAAAATCAGACAGAGTTAAAAAAAAAGATGTTAGATGTTCTTTCTCTATGAATGAGAACTTAGATGAGCACTGAAGTGAGAAATACAGCTTTCTGTCAGTAAACTGTTTACTTCACGTGTCTCTTCTTCAGTCTTAGTTCAGATGTTCTTGTGGTTAAACTCTCTGATCTGGCGACAGCAGCCGATCTCATCCTGGTGTCATCGTCTAAACACACAAATCTGACCTCGAACAACAGACGAGAGGAAGAATTTAGATCTTAACCACTTTTACACATCATCTCATTTTCCTTAAAAAGGTGTTTAAATTGATTCAGCAGATGTAATGAGATTACTTTTTCTCCCTCGCTATTTACATCTTTTTCTCTCTCAGATTGAAAGATTTATCGGCGGGAATCAAGTATTGTGTCACCCACCTGTGGACACTCAAACATCACACTCACATGTGATTGTTGAACATTTCTCTCCCAAACCACAGACATTAATCTCATTTGCTCTCATTCAGTCACGACAGCATCAGTGAGGTGCAGCAGTGATGTTGGGGCATGAGCTCTGGATCACAGCATCTCCTCTGATCCTCCACTCCCCCAGACTCACTGTGTAGACCTGCCATTCCTCACCTGTCCACCAGATGCCCTCACCTGACTCCCACATCCACCTGCTCACGTCACAAATCATCCCACCTGCTGACACACCTGCGTCTCATTATCTCATCACCCTTTGCCAGTTTGTCATGTTGTTGCACTTCTGCTCCTGGTTTCCTGATCTGTCACCTGTGTTTTTCTGAGCAGCCTCTGTGGACGTGTTTGTTCTGCCTTCTCATACCTGACTGTAAGTCTTTCAACATGGACACAGACAGTTCCTTTTCTTTGACCTCTTCAGCCTCAGTGTCTGTCCAGTCAGGTTCCTCCAAACCAAACTGGGAAACACATTTTCTTTATGAAGCTGGTTTTGTGGACGAGGGACTTCTCTAAATCGCATGCTGAAGGATTAAGATTTTCTTTAACTGGAAATAAGGCGTCTGATGTGTCAACAGTGTTTTTATACTTTGTGGCACAAATCTACTAAAATGAGAGTATGTGAGTATTTGTCTAAGAGTGTTTGTTGCAGTCTCAGTGTTCATGACAAGCTTAAGATAAAATGCAGATATATAATTGTAATAATTAAAACTGACAGTGGTTCATTTAATGGCACAAACTGCAGCTCATTGGGACTAAACGTTTCTCCACACGGTGGCAGTATTGTAAAGGCTGTGAGAGACAAACCGTCACAAACAAAAACATGTCAGGTTTGTTTTCATGACACTTTCAGTAATAAACTGATTATAGTTGTTCATATTTCATTCTAATATGACAGTACTGATTTATCCATTACACACACGCTAATCAGCCTTTTTTATAATCATTAAGCACTTTATTAATCCTTGTTGTGAAAATTCAGTTTTACTTTTCTTGAAACAATCATGTTTTATATGTTCATGTGTTTTTAATGTAAAATCTTAGTCTGCACAGAAACTAGTAACTGAACATGTGAGATACATGTTAATGGAGTAGAAGTATAAAGTAGCATAAAATGAAAATACTCAAAGTATAAATACCTTATTTGTACTTGAGTAAATGTTCTTGGTTACAGTCCACCACCATAATTTAGTATAAGTGTAAATCATCAATATTTCAGTCACTTGCACTTCTAGAAACATGATTGGGAAAATGTCTGAACCCAAAGTGTAAATTCTAACCTGAGTTATTTGCAGTAGGGCATTCAATCAGATTTTACTTACCTTAAAAATACCTGTGCAGAAATGACTTTTTTTGTTTTGCTATTTTGTTCAGGTTCCTTCATCAAATGACAAATTCAGCAGGTCTCGTAACCTTTGACCCCTAAGAACAGATTCACTGGATGTGAAATGAACCCAGCTGGTCTCTAACCTGTTAATGTTACCTAACTTCTCCTGATGTGGAGCTTAAACATTGACAACTGCTTTAACTTCACCACCACTGTTTTTCATTTTCTCACAGTTCTCCAAAAGTAACTCACTCACTTTATCTGTTTTTAATATCTGACTATAAGATCAATCACTCCTCAGATTTAGACAATGTTACATTTGATTCACACATTTATTTCATTAAAAACAAATAAACGTTTAAGCTTTAATAAAACATGGTTCATGAATAATGACATAATAAGTGAATAAAACATTTTCATCTCTGCCATAAGTTTTTTTCTTTAGAGCTCAAACACTCCTCAGTGTTTGGTCACATTCTGTGTCTTCTGCAGAATGGAAACCTGCTGGAAACCTTCCTGACCTCCAGGCTCATGGTTGTGGTTGATGAGCCCTAACAGCCGCTGGGTGGAGCTTCAGGATCTGTTGCCGCACATTTCTCCAACTTTGCACGGTGACAGACTCCAGTTTGTCCGACAGTCATTGTAACAGATGTCGGAGGAACCGGGGGAACCGGAGGCCTCCTGTCTGTGTGCATGTAAAGCTGCAGGTGTGTGCATGAACCGAAGAACTGGGACGGTTTGAAAGTGGCTCAGAAATCACTGATTCTGGTCAATATTTGCAGAAGCAGGTCATTGATTAACTGTGGTGCAGCAGCTGCTCAGAGTCCCAGCAGACAGACAGACAGACAGACAGACCGCGGCCGCTCGCTCACTCTGCCCGCCTCACGATGCTGCTCGCCCGCTCATGGAGAGGCCTGAGGCCGCTGGTCCGCGGAGCCCGGAGCTCCACAGCCGGGGCCAGGCTGGACCTGAGCGGGGTCTACCCGCCCATCGCCACCCCGTTCACCGCCAAGGAGGCCGTGGACTACCGGAGGCTGGAGGACAACCTGCACAAATACGCCAAGATCCCGTTTAAAGGTGAGGTCTAACTTCGCTGAAGGCTGGTCACGTGTTTCCAGGTGCGTCTCTGACTCAGGTGACTTTAGATTGAAATCTGCTTTTGTCTCTGAGGAAACTTTCAGACTTTTTCTAAACTCAGTTGTTTTGTTGTAAAACCTGCTCAGAGGTTCATTGGCCGACAGGAAGTCAGTGTTTGTTTTAGGGACCTGACGCAGAGGACAAAGTTCCACAAGGACGAAAAACGTAAAATCACCTGGCGCGTCGTTGTCGCCCTCTTCTGGTTCATCATTGCTACTACAGATATCATTTTTAATGCAACTGTAGATGGATAGATTATTGATCCTTTACAGGAAATTACTTTGTTACAGCAGCTGCATTAGACAAAACAATCAACAATAACAACATCCAAGCAATAAAGTAAGAATATACAATATGTAGAAATATATTATACAAAATCAAATAAATGAAATCAGTGAATATAGGAGCCAATCACTAATGTTGTTTCTGATACTATTAACATGAGTGTTCATTTAAATTATTACACATCTGCTGTTACTACAATGGCTACAAGTTTGACTGGGTCTGCTGCTACAAATACTACTGATTCTTCTGCTTCTTCTATGGTTACTAATCTGTATACAGGCATATGATCTATTATTGAATATACTTAGACTTATAATCAGATTTATTGCTCAGCAGGTTTTCACATACAAGGAATTTGTCTAGAAATGTTGGTTCATATTATTTAACATAGTAAGAGAATATTAAAAGAAAAAACAAGTACTGCAAATGTCTTTTATAGAATTACGAATAAAATAGAATTTAAAGAATAAAAATGTGAAAATGGTACGATGAAAATAATAATATGAAAAAATATCTGTTTGTAAATGAAAAATGTTGCTGCAAATAACCACATTTGTCACCTGTTACTATTTCAACACATCTTCTCGTGTTACTGTTATAATAAATACTCCATTAGTACTTCTGGTACTGCTATTAGAGTCACAATATCATTGATATAAGGTATCTTACAGGGAACAGTAGAAGAAAGTTGTGTCTCTGTCTTCTGTCTTTCACCTTCAGAGTGGCAGAGTGAAGGTGATGTATGAATGTAAAACCTCTCTGGCCACTCGGCTCAGCTGGTTCGTCATCAGACAGGTGAACATAACTTGACCTTTGCACAGGTGACAAAAGGAGGATGATGTGTTGTTGTGCTGCAGGTCTGGTGGTTCAGGGCTCCAACGGAGAGTTTCCGTACCTGACGGAGGAGGAGCGGGTGGAGGTGGTGAGGACGGTCAGACGGTCGCTGCCGGGGGACAAACTGGTGATGGCCGGATCAGGCTGTGAATGTGGGTATCGGCCTGTTCAACATCAACTGCTCAGCTATGAACCATCAGATTTTTTGTTTTATTTTTATGTGACATTACATATATACATTTATCATAAATTGACAATCACAGATACTGAAATAAAACTTTATGAAAACAATCAAAACATTTGGTTCAAGTCTCAAAAGTTTGGCCAAGTTGTGAGCAAAATTCAAACAGATCACAAATTGAAATGTTCTGTTTTTAGAGTAAAGACAATTGAAAGATTACTCAGAAAAATAAATCACTGAAATTTTCGATGTTAAAGTAAAATATGCTTTGTAGTAGAGATGAATCAGTTTATTCAGACTGAACAAAGATTTTTAGAGACACAAATGTGAAAACTTTGAGAACAGTTTTATTTTCACGAGACTGATTTAACTAAATGTTGTTTTTTAAAAGCCTTAGAAATGAAGGATCTTTCTCTCCATCCTGCGTGTGCTGACAGCTCAAATTGATTCTACACATGTTTCCAATCCAGGTTTTAGAGACCTTGATTTTAAGCTCATTATGAGCTGGTGGTGTCATTAATTTTTATGGCCTGATAATTGAAGTCAAATGGAGTCTGAGGGTTTTATCGGCCGCTCGGCTCTATGACACATAATGAACGTTCAGAGAGATGTGCATTAACTCGCTCTATAGTTCCTCTGCTTCCTCCATTCACCGGTGATATAAAACCTCCTGGGCTCTCACTCCATCAATTATTTCACAGATATTTATTCAGTAAATATTCCAGAGACGCATTTGTTACATAAATTGTCTCCACTCCTCGGCCTTTATTCCATGAAATGCTGCTGATGAAAGAGAGAAAGTGATTTTAAATCCAAGGTTTGCTTTCTCTTCATTTTCTTCCTTTGCCTTGTTTCACTGATGTTCAGTCTGTCCGTCTGTCCGCCCCCGTCCTCCTCTTTACTGGATTTACTCTCTGTGTAAATGAGGTCAAGGTCGTTGTACTTTGTCTCTTAAGTAGGAGAGGGACACACAGAGTATGTACAGATGAAGTGTATACAGTATGGAGGCCTTGTACATGAGGGCACATGTTCAATATGTGTCCATAGAGAAGGTTAATGAAAATGGTGAATATATCCTATAGAAATTCATTGAACTGAGGGAACAAACTGTCACAACAAGAGCAAAATGAGAAAGTATAAAACCTCCTGCATTTCCACCTCCAGGCTTTAAACTCTCTGTCTTGATGAAAGGTTTTTTACAGACATGTTGTGCAGTTAAAAAAGTTGCAGATGAAAGACAAGTGTGCGTTTTTTTTTTTAACAAAGTTGTCTGTCGTCTTTTGTCCGTTCAGCCACGACAGCCACCGTCCAGCTCACGGAG
Organism: Holacanthus passer; assembly: GCA_025331565.1. NCBI lineage: Eukaryota > Metazoa > Chordata > Actinopteri > Pomacanthidae > Holacanthus > Holacanthus passer. The sequence goes on along the minus strand of JAFREQ010000093.1, from coordinate 1,632,331 downwards.
AAGATGGCGGCGGCCGGAGCCGACGTCGTCCTTGTGATAACGCCCTGCTTCTACAAGGGCAAGATGGACAGCCGCGCTCTCATCCAGCACTTCACAAAGGTCGGCCGACACTCTGACACACACACAGTCTGACACACACACTCTGACACACACACTCTGACACACACACACACTCTGACACACACACTCGGACACACACTCTGACACACACACACTCGGACACACACACTCGGACACACACACTCGGACACACACTCGGACATGATTAACTTCCTCAGCTCCACTAATCTGTTTTGTTGACTGAAGAAAAAATTTGTTCAAACCCACAAAATTTTGAAAGAGTGTAAGATAGCTTTTATTGATTATTGATTTCATTAGTCAAAATGTGAAGGTTTTGAAATATGTGTGTTTGGCTGAACATCTTGAACTGTGGTATCGTCTGTCCGTGTGCAGGTGGCCGACAGCAGCCCGGTGCCGGTGGTTCTGTACAGCGTCCCGGCCAACACGGGCCTGGAGCTGCCGCTGGACGTCGTGGTGCATCTGTCTCAGCACCCGAACATCCTGGGCCTCAAGGACAGCGGAGGAGATGTAAGAAACACTTCCACATCTTTCTGTCTCCGCACATGTGAAGCAGCCTCACTGAAGCGAGTCGACCTGACACAGCTGCAGATTTCAGCGTGTCAGGGTCTGAATCTGGTTTACATAAAGTTATTGATACTAAACTGACGAAGCTGGACGACATGTCATGTGATCAGTTGTCGCCATGGTGAGAACTGATTGTCCAACCCAGTCGGCTAATAACAAACAAACTAGATGTTAAAAATATGAAATGAAGCGAGGCCCATTTTTTTGTCTGGATGTTTTTTCACAGGAACTGATTTTAGTGTTTGTTTTTTCCATCTGCAGTCTGAAGTTCACCTGTTTCAACCAAACACCTCAGGCATGACCACAATGACAGAAGTGGAAATTGGGTCAAGGCTCATTTTGCATGACCCAAAATCATAATTTCCCCCCAGACATCGTAAAAGAAATCACACAAAGTCTAAAGCCACATTAGCTTCCTTGTGAACAGTAGTGTTGATTAATCCAGAAAAGAAAACAGAAAAAATGAAAGATTAAAAACACAGACCAGATTTTCTCTTCTTATGGGGCAACAATGTAAAGTTTGTCCTGAGGGTGGCGGCAGAGGAAAGGCCAAGTTGTTCCCTACAGGAACTCAAATATTTGATTCTCAGAGCAAAGCTCATCTTTACATTAATGCTGCGTTCACATCATATTCTTCAAACTGTCCACGTCTGACTTGTAACTCTGAGTCAGAGCGTCAAGAGTTTCTGACAGCGATGATGTTTTCCACCGTCCACAAACTGTCCTCAGCATGAACACATACATCAAATACAGAATCCGTTCAACTAATTTAACAAAATGAGCCATAAGACACTTGTTTGTATCTGCTGTCGCTTGTTAAAGCTGAGGTAGGCAATGGATTTTAGAGGCATTTGTTGAAATTGTCTTTACATCCCGACAGCGATCATAGAATCAAATGTTCAGACAGAAAAAGGAAAAAAAAAATCCTGTTATAAGTCTGTTCATTTCATTTGTGCTGAATGATAGTGATCACAAATATTAGCACAGAAAGCAAAATGTTAGTGAAGCTGCACATTCAGTAGAAAGCAGACTGTTTTCCTTTGTTCATGATGTGATTGTCAGTAAAGTAGCTGCTGGAGAGAAGAAAGTAGAGACTGTTGAAGAACCTAAAACTAAAGTGTGTGTAGTTTTTCACTGCAGGGTTGATTCAAGGGTCACATGTCGGGGAAAAAAAGAACAGTTTGTTCTTGTCGAACTCTTAATACCTTTTTCGTCTGTGTGGGAAGCGTTTGCAAGAAGTTGCAAATGGATTTCTGATTTGGGAAATAGCGTGTTTGTCCACTGGCTGGGAGACGCGAGCGTGGGCGCAGTTCAAGCGCGGAGCGGCCCCGCTCGATCGTGGGCTCCGAGAGGCCAAGCGCGGAAAACAATGGGTGATGGGTCAATTTGAAGAAGGCAGACAAGTTTCAGAAAGATTATTCAGAACAAACACAAACACAGATTTTCCACACATCAGATTGTCAAAATGTCTCTCAGTTTCAGCAGGACGGTGCTGGAATTGAATCTTGATGCGTTTTGGCCAAAGTAAATTTGAAATGACGAGAGGACACATTTCCAGATTTTTATCAGAGGACTGTGGTGTGGACAGGCTTGCAGGCCCCGTCTCAATTGTCTCATCTCTGATTGATCTGAAACAGCGTGTGATTGGTTGTGCTGCCGTGTGGAAAAGCTTCTTCATTTCCTACATGAAAGCAGGCGCTCGTCACGTCAGAGCTCCGTTTCATCAGAGTTGATTTTGTGCATCTCCTGCAATTAACTGAAGCTACATTATAACTGCTGAGTAGGTTATAACTGTTTATAACATAAGACAAGAACAATCAACAGCTTTTGAGACAGAGAGAAGATTAAGAATATAATCAAGTATTTTCAAGGTTTATGGATGAAACTTATTGGTCATGCAAAATTCCCAGATGTGTAAAAGCTTCCTGTTTTATATAACTTGTTTGTTGATATTACTGTTTGAATCTTATCTTAATGCAGGTTCTTGTCGTTAATGATTCGTCCAACACTTCAGTTGAATGATCCTCCTGTTTGGAAACTTTCTATGTTTTTTTTATTTTTTTAGTGAATATATTATTACTGATCTGCTTCTTTGAGGTTTATGAGCTGAGATTCACTGTGAAAAACAGGGGAAAACATTTGCACGCTGGCATTTCCTTGAAGAAGCTCGTCTCACTGATCGCAGCGTGTGGATGCTGAGCAGTAAAAAGCACAATATTTTCTTGTGGAGTAGAAGAACACAGAATATTTGTAGAGTGAAATGGAAGAGGAATCAAATAAAGGGCCTCCGTTTGCAGTCGAGTGTTGTTTTGAGCTCGTTCGAGGATCAAACGGTGGCGAGATCCTCAGATTCTCGAACAATATGAAGACACAACACGTAGAAATAGATTCGTTTGTGGTTCCACGCGTTTCTATTTATTGCACACGAGAGTCGGCATCGGTGCGATCGCTGTGTTTTTATTGTGACGCTGCCGATGAGCAGAGAGCGACAGCAGTCAGGTCTGACGGACGAGGAGCTGCTGTGAACGTCGGCAGGCAGATTCAGTCTGAGGCTGAGCACCAGAGACGTTTCTCATCCTCAGATCGTCTCCAGTCTGAGTTCTCTAGAAGACAGAAGTGTCTCAAAAAGGCACTGAGCTCATTCGTAGAGCTTTTAATGTTCTTGTCATGTTGTTAAGATGTTTGCTGCTTTAACAATCGTCCCCTCAGGGATCATTAAAGTTTCATCTCCTCCTGCCCACACTGTCACACACACACACACACACACACACACACACACACACACACACACACACACACACACACACACACACACACACACACACACCGGGGTCTTCTACTTTGTGCACCTCCCACCAGGATCCGTTGAGCATCATGGCGAAGCGTCGTCAACTTTACACCCCGACTGAATTCCACCTGTGTGTTCGATGCAAACAGTCATCGTGTCCTGTCAGAGAGTCTCGACAGCTCACGCCTGAAAAACAGTCAAACACGATGACGCTCAAAGTAACGCCGCTCATTTTTTCTTCGCTCGTCACAACAACCTGGTGATGATTACGACAAACTAAATGTAGTTAAATATATTGTCTCCACATGCGCATTTTGCTCTGTCAGACCAACAACAGCTCAATCTGATTCCTCAACTTCTTTTTGACGTTTAATATAAAACAATTAAGAGTTTTAAAAGTTTTTATAGACGCAGAAGCTCGTTTCACTCACGTCCAAACCGAAGAGATTACAGCTTATAAAATATCTGCATATTTGAAAGAGCTTCTGACAGTTTTACATGTTGAGTTAAAGCGGGTGTCAAAAATCAAATGGAGATAAAAAACGTCAGCATATGCACGAGTCTCTAAAGACGTGTAATTGCTGGCTATAGATATATTTTATTTGTATGTACAGTTCACTCAGAACAGGAAACGGTGATCTTCCATTTGTTGCCTCGATGCAACATTGTGCTCCAATGTTTGACCACTTGTAAAGACGGCAACAAGCTCAATAATGGAGACGCTGTGTGGTGTAAGACGACGACCTTGTCGGTGTATTTGCCGTCCGCTGACACTCACTCAGGTAATAATGGACGCAGGTACGTGTTGCGGTTGAAAGGCCTTGAGGACGGTGGCGATGAGGCTGAATGGATCCCAGGTTTAAGAGGCATGTATGGACTGGTCAATAAAGAATAAATTACGCATTCTTGGACCTTATAGAATCCAAACAAGAATGATGCGTATTTGCCATTAATGATCGCATGAATAATATTTTATAAAGTGTGGACGTACGAGGTGGGAGAGAACAACATGCAGCCATATGCACGTTTCATTTCTGATGCAAAGGTAAAGTGCAGAAGATTTCTGCCCATCTGAGGTGAAGTGTCACCAGAGTCAGCTGGATTCATCCTCTGGGGACCACGAATGCACCAAATTTCACTCCGTCATATAGTTGCTGAGATATTCAGGTGAATTATTAATAATTATAAATACTATTAAATGATTTTGTTGCTTGTTATGACTGAATACTTATCACTGAAGTCTGATTTTTCTTCATGTCCTGAGGCACCAAAAGCAAACCCATCTGATTTTGGGTGATCTTCAGTCGAGGCCTAAGTTTCCGTCTGCTCTCAGGTTGCAAGTTGCACGTTAATGACGATAATGAGGCTTTAAAAAATACAAGCTAATGAGTGTTTTTCTGTCACCGGGGCACACAGTGTTATTTTCCCACTGGGGAGCTGTATCAAAATAGCCAGAGCGCTCAGGCTTTCAGGAGACCAGCGGGAGCTCCTATAACCTGATTGACTGACTGATCAATTACAGTCCCGCGTGTTTGAAATGACTGATATGGGGAAACTGATTGACACCCGGCAGTTAAAAATAGAGCCTTCCTGTAACGGCGCTGGAGACTGAAACCGGAGGCTGCAGGTTTTCCCTGCGGAGTTTTCAGCTTCGTGCGGCCGAGTCGTCTTACGCTCCCTTTGAACATTTCAGGTTTATTTGGATTCTGTGCTTCATATCCGGATTGACAAAAGAGAATTAAAAGAGGCAAAACAAAATAGGGAGCTCATCAATTATTCATGAGCCTTTCCCATCCTCCCCCTCCTCCGCTTTTGAAGTTGAATCCTCTTTTTCTTTCTCACTTGGGACTTGTCTGTTTTTTTTTTCTCTCTTTCTCTTCTTCCTCCTTCTTCTTCCGCTTCTGTTTGGGATCTTGAACGATCCCCCCTCCTCCCAAAAACCCTCCACCATGTGAAGAGTCAGCGCCGCTCTCAATTTGAGCGATTTGTTTACCTGCTGAGATGTTGGCTTTGTCGTCATCTCTTGTCACAGCCTCTCCTGGGATTTAAGAAAAGACGCCAGACATTAGTCCTGACAGCAGGGAGGAGTGACGACGATGAAACAGTCAGGGATTTTTTTTTTTTTTACCTTCTTCTCTCTGTTTCTTTTCCCCCAGATCACACGGATCGGCCTGATTGTTCACAAAACCAAAACGCAGGATTTCCAGGTGCTGGCGGGCTCGGCGGGGTTCCTCATGGCCGCCTATTGTGTCGGTAAGAAACAGGACTGACGATGCTGTTGTTCCTCGCCGGTCGGGGTCCTCCATGTCCCCCCGGCTCCGAGCTCCCCCGCTGTTTTCTTTTCATCCATCCAAAGTGGAGAAGTTGTCTTTGTTGTCCTTTTGTACATCTTTCTTTTAGGATCCTTGCTGCACAATTACAAGTGTACAAAAATCAAATTTTTTTTGTGTTGGTCATCCACATGAAACAGCTGCCTATGAGAACAGTCTCTTTTTTTTTACCCATAATCCCTTGCACTCTGGTTCACTCACTGCAGTTCACACTCCAGATAAACTTCCTGAAGGGGTTTTGTGTCACCGTCTGCTGAACGTGTAAAACATCCTCATACTGAGTTGCACGCGTCTCCTAAATATGTCCTAATTTAAATCTAATTAGTCTGATTTACAACCTCCTGAACAGCTGTTACCGTTTCATTTCACTCTAAAAATCAATTAGCAAAAGCATGAAAATGACTTGAGATGGGTAATTCATCACAAAGTACAATTAGACAACTTTAGTTAATTTGTTGAAGTTATGTTTTAATTTTGTCTAAAATTGAAAGTAGGAACTTTTTGAAAAACAGGTTGTTTTTTTAATTTTGATGATTAAAAGTGTTCATGAGCTGTGTGGTTGGAAAATGTAGCTAGAAGAGAAAAAAATAAGCAAATATTGAAATTAAATTGTGAATTTGTTCATGTTTGGAGTTTCACTTTTGATCGGCAGCCAAGTCGTAGTTAATTCAGTTTCAAACTTTTCTCGAACTGAAAAGAACTGAAACTTCCAAGAAAACATGAAGACACTGAATCTGCTCTGGTTCGTTGTCGCATGGATTCACTTTCACGCATGAAGGTGCTCAACAACGCAGCGAGTTTAACAAACGTCCAGTAAAGGTTGAAGACAGACAAAGACTTTTCTGGAAGCAACTGCAACACTGGACGACACATTCACTGACAGTGAAGAGTTGGACGAATTAGTTCAGTAACAAGACAAGTGGATTCACAAAACTAGGATAGACGACTATTCTTAGAGATGGATGGACCAATCAGAGGCCTACTTTCTTTTTAGGATGCTATTTTTTAGGAAGGGTTCACAGGAGTTGAATGTTTTGTACACGGACGAGAAAACACTGTAAAATGGTTTAACCAGTCTGACACGTGAAAGACACAACGATTCCTCTGAGCAGCAGTTAAATAAGAATATAAGAAAACACCATTCATTGGTAAAAGCAAAGGAATCTGTGCAGATTTAAATAGAAACAGGTTCCTGTTTCAGTGTCAAGCAACATTAATGGCTTTAAGAAGCTAAAGTGAAGTTTCTTCTTTTTGGGCCCAAACTGTTTCAAATGTCAAAAAAACAATCTGCGTCTGAATGAAGAAGAAAAGAATAAAAGCATCAACAGCTGATTCCAAACTTTTGAACGGTTTAGTTGAAGCTTGTGAAAAGTGGTTGGTCTGACATGAGGCAGGACTTGAGCTCTCTCTCTTGCATTGACTTGTTCTGCAGATGCAGTTTTACTTTTTCAACCTCGTACCTGGAACAGAAAGCGAAATGCAGCGGTCCAGGTCGGCTCTCGCTGAAATCTTCTTCGGATTAAGTTGTATTTTAGTCTCGATTCACCACAGAATCCAGGTATTGAGTGTTTGGTATCTAAAGAGATTTTCCCCTGAAGCCAAAACCATATTTCTCAAGAGGCAAACACATCTAAATGTCACAAACATATTTGTATGTCACCTGCGTTCAAGAGCATTTTTTCTATCCAGTTATATTTTCACATTAAAAGTGTTTTTCCTCCCACGTCCAAAAAGTTTCAGGAATGAAGGACACCTGTCCGGTTTTTATCTGGACTGGACTGAGCTCTCTCGTCCTGCGGGGGCGCCTGTGATCTTTCATTTGAAGTCGCAGTAAATCATAAAACCTTCCACGGCAGAGTTATGAAGCGATGCCTTCTTGGCATGTCGGCCACGTACGCTGCACTGTAAGCCTGGATTAGATAACACGTCAGGGGATAGGCATCAATATGATGCTAAGGAACCTAATGAGTCATGTTCTCCCAGTGCCACACACACACACACACACACGCACACACACACACACATGCACTCACAGCTCTCTGATCTTTGCTCCCTGACATATTCTCATCTCCATAACTGAAATATGGGAGTAATTGGCTGTGTGTGTGTGTGTGTGTGTGTGTGTGTGTGTGTGTGTGTGTGTGTGTGTGTCTGACACAGCTAATGCCGAGCAGTGTGACGCCTCTGAGTGATTGATATGATAATGTGTTGCTGCGAGAGCGTGTTCAAGTTTTGATGTCCGAATTCAACACCCCACAATGATGCTGAAGGGGGCGGGTCGTCAACCTGTCAGTCAAGCACCTGGTGGCGCCTCACAGCAACGAGCTTCAGTGGGAAAGTTCAGATTGTTCCCTCACATCTGCTCCTGTTCTCAGTGACGTTTCTGCACATTCAGCCAGTTTGTGTTGTGTTTTGCCGCCGAGTTGATGAAACGTCATGAAAACTGCAGGTTCCGAATTTAAATAATTTCATTGTTGTTTAAATAAGTTAAGATCACAAATGCAAATGTTTATGTGCTGCAGTCGGTACTAATTTATCTAGTTTAGAGTATCACTAACCTTCAGACTTAAAGAGACTGAGTACAACCCTGATTCCAAAACAGTTCGGGCACGTAACTAAAAACAGGAGTGAAGTTGTTCCTGACTCCATCTATTAATCTCCTTCATCCAACCATGTCTTCACAAAGTGTTGAACCTCTCTCCATCCTCGCATCCTCGAGTCTTTCCAGGATGAACCTTTCAGACCCAATCATGATCCTATCACCTGTTACCAATGAACCTGTTTACCTGTGGAAGGATCCAAACAGGTGTTTTTGGATCAGTCCACAACTTTCACCGTCTTTTGTTGCTCCTGTCCAACTGGTTTGAAACATGTTGCTGCATCAAATTCAGAATAAAATCAATGAAGTCAATGAGGTCAAACATTAAATATATTGTTTTATGTCAAAAAGGATTCGACAATGATCGGATTCTGTTTAATTCATGTTTTATGCAGCGTCCTAACTTTATAGGAATCAGGGTTGTATTTGCATAGATGAACATATTTGTATTGATGCATTGGAACAATTTTCATTTTCAAAAAGAACTCAGACTATACAATGTATTTTCATTCAGGTGGACAATCAGAAAAAGTGTTGAAGTGTTAATGGATGATCTCAATTGTTAGATTAGTGTGAATGTGTTTATTTCCACGTGTCGTTGGTGGAAAATCTGTCTCAGGTGCTTCTGGCCTTGAAACCTCGTCTCACCGTTCGTCCACTTTCCTGGACGTTTTGAATCGTCTGTGTCCGTCCGTCGGCGAGGAGGCAGAGCCGCTGTCAGCCGTGTGATCCGAGCGGTGTCGGGCCTCACAAACACAAATCAGACAGAGAGATCTGCCCGTCGGCCGCCGCCGGCTCGTCCGTCCACAACAACAACTCCAAGGCCACGGACGGAGGCTGACTCGCTGCTTTTCTCCTCCACCAGACACAGACAATGAGGAGTCACCCTGAAAGGCCGTGATATCTTGTTGCCTGAGAAAATGTATATGTATCTGGGTCTGTAAATAACACAGACGTCATAAGAAGCGCTGCTGCCGACTGATCTGTCGGCAAAGACAAATAACAGGCTGGACTTGTATCTCCAAAACGACGTCTGTCGACAGTAAATCATTTATGTCTGCGTGTTGACAACTACAGTGTGAAAGCAGAGCGGGTGATGGATGACTTTATTTAACACGAATATACGTATGTTCAGTCCTTTCTGTTCGGTTTTATCTTCACTCGTTTCTCTCTTGTGAGAGAACTCCAGCTGAAGGATCACGTGCTTCTCTGTTGGTGGAGGAAATTCTCCGACCTCTCGGGCGCTCGAGAGCTTCTCGCGCGTCGCTGCGATGCATGCTAATGTTGAACGCTCTGTGCACGAGCGGTGGGTGGAACATTTCATATTCTAAACATGATGATTGCACACAGATCAGATGTGATTTCTCAGGACGCCTCCTTCAACTTAACCTCGATATGAAACCAAATTCTTACAATTGGTTGTGGAAAAAAAGCTCAATCCTTAAAAACTGGACCAGTTTTGTTTTGCAGAAATATAAAGTTTCCTACTCAAAAAAACTGCGAGACGACTTCAGTTCATTGTTTTTTGTAAAATCTGATGTTTTATAGCAAAGGAAAACCAACAGACTTTTAATGTTGGTGAGTCCAGTTTTTTTTCTTCTCTGCTCTTTTAAACTTCTGTTTCTAAATTTATTCATTTGAATTATTCAGTTTTCTTTGTCATGCTGGTTGTATGACTCTATGGTTGGCGATGTCGGTCGGTGCACCACTTTGGTCCAGACTGAAATATCTCAGTGACTGCATTGAACGGGCTGCAGTGAAATGTTATGCAGACATGCGTCGTTCCCAGAGGATGGATCCCAATGACTTTCACGGTCCCTTGACGTTTCCTCCAGCTCCATCATGAGGTTGACATTTGTGCTTTTGAAATGTGTTAACAACCGATCCAATACTTTAAACCCAAATTCCTGCAAAACACAGGACATTCACATCAGCTCAGAGTTTTCTGCTAATTATCAAACTAACATTATAAACATTTTACCTGCTGAACTTCAGGATGTTATTTAGCTCAAAGAACCATCGTGCCTGCATTCATCCTCACCGAGCTGCTAGCACAGTCTTGTTTTCTCTTTTTCCTTTTTTTATTGAGACAAATTAAATTACATGCAAAGGATGTTGAGGTTCAGAAGGTCAAGACCATTTCTCATTATGTAACAGTGCATCATTGTATGAAGGAAAGAGGGAAAAGCAGAAGCTGTGTCCGTTATGTTGATCCTCTGCTTCTCTGCTGTGACCTGCCTGTGTAGGTGCGGTTGGCGGCGTGTGCGCGCTGGCCAACGTTCTTGGCCGCGAGCTGTGTGAGCTGGAGCGTCTGTGCACGTCCGGTCGCTGGGAGGAAGCCAGAGTCCTGCAGCAGCGTCTCATCGAGCCCAACACTGCCGTGAGTACCATCTGCTGCTCGGCGGACGCTTTCATCCGCCGCGGCACCGAGCAAACCGCAGACTCACACACCGTCTCATTAAACCTCAGTGGGAGAAGAGAAGTCCACAGTTATTTGGGCCTAAAAACTGTAGATTTGCAGTTGGTTTCACTGTCTGCTGTCGAGGATGCTTAACTTAAGGAATCAAATCATATCAGCCTCTGAAAAATGTGTTTATGAAGTCCGGTCTGCCCAGAAACAAGACAACGTCCCCCTTACATCCATTTCTACATCAGGCATCGATAATATGATCCATGAAAAACAGCCTAGTAAAACTGAAAGTCCAAATTAAAACCACTCATTAATGCAAATATGAATCAGTGAAGAAGTGAGTCAAAATGCAAACGTTTCATGATTTTAAAATGAGATGAGGAACTGTGATTTTCAGAGAATGTGAACCAGCTGATAAACAGTTAACGTCAAGAAACAGATGTGTTGTTGGTGCGGAGCTCCGAGTTAACTCGCACAGTGTCTGAAACTGAAACAGACACCGAGCGAGACGACGGCGCCGCAGAGTGAAATGTCAGAGCTGCGTGTTCTCGGAGCCTCGGTGAGATGCGTGAGGAAACAGAAGCTGAATAATTAGCTTCAGGCTACAAATGTGTCTGTTAAGGTGTGTTAAATGTCACTGGCTGAACAGCATCGACCACGCAAACACCTCCACACGCCGCATCACGCAGACGCAGCTCAGCAGCCAAACGCAGATCACAATAGTAAACATGTCTTTATTGGTGAAGCTTTGAAACCACACTGCAGTTTTCTGTTGGGGGTGTTTGGAGACTGATTGGCTCTGTGGTGGCAGGTGACCAGGAAGTTTGGAGTTCCCGCCCTCAAGCAGGCGATGGAGTGGTTCGGTTTCCACGGCGGCGCCTGTCGATCACCTCTCCAGCCACTCACAGAGGCCGAGACTCAGCAGCTGAGGCGGGACTTCTCCTCCAACGGCTGGCTGTGAGGTGACCTGCACAGAGTGAGTGTGTGTGTGTGTGTGTGTGTGTGTGTGTGTGTGTGTGTGTGTGTGAGTGTGTGAGACGTCGCTTCACCTGAAAACCTTTTAGCTGGTCAGTCCTCAGACCTGTCAGAGTAAAATGGCGGCCGAGTATCACAACAGTGACGAATCAAATCGCTGTGGTCACGTTGCTGCGCCTCAGTCGTACAGTTATAGAAAACCAGCAGGAGAAATGTTCTGCAGGAAGTGTTGTACGTGCACTCGTTTCAAAAATAAAATTGCATCTTACTCGAATATGTTTTCCCTTTATTTGAACTTTAAAATAGTTGTTTTATAATAACACAATAATTGTTTGATGTGAATGGAGACAGATCGGTGCTTGATTTAAATGTCGACAGAAGTGAGTGTAAAAACGATCAGCTCATCCTCAGGTGTTCGGTTTAATGGAGGAGGTCAGACGGAGCTCTCTGATTGGCTGTTCAGCTTCGTGAGGAGGGGATCTCAGTCATTCAGTGCAGTTTTTATTACCTGTTATTTCTCAATGAAGTGTTTTACGTTTAAAATGGTGAAATCTCTGCGTGTAGCTGATGCAGATATAGAAAACAGGCCACGCGCTGTTTCTCTCACAGTTTCACAACATCTGCATCGATTGCAGATTCCATCCTTTATCTGACAAGTCCTTCACACAAAGAGTGGATTCTTGGCACAATGGTTCCTCTTGAAGGCAGATTTTCAGAAGCGTCTCACAATGCAGTTTGAATGATTTCTCTCAGTCTTCCACTGTAGTTATTGGTTTTTTGCCTTCCAGTTCGTTACCTTCTCACTTCCAGGTTTGGTTTTTCTCCTCAAACGCAGACTGCCGACGCTCTGCAGAGATAGTTTTGGTGCAGTGTGTTTTTAAGGCTTAAATATTTCAAATGAATTGCAAACATCAGCGCGTACATTTTGACAGCACTGCTCCACAGTGAGCACTGCTTTGGGATTTTAAACTGTGTCGAGCATAAACGTTCAGACACAATAAGTCAAAGCCAACTTGTCAGTTCTTCCATATGCACAAGACACAGACGGGATTGAAATGCCGTTTCTCTCAGATCCTGGTGCAAACATACAAAATCACAGAAGAAAACAAAAGCAAAGAAAATAAGAACAACAGAAAGTGAATAAAATGCTCCAGAATTATTAGTCCAGGATGTTTGGCAGGTTCATGTCACTGTGAACAGATCTTCACCCGCCTGATCCCACCTGAGCAGGGATCCAACCAACCTGTGATCCGGACGCCAGGAAAGGTCCCAGGTGCAGTTAGTCTAAAATACAGACGCAAGATTTCAGATCAGCCGTCATTCAGTCGGAGGCAGAGCTGCAGGAGACGTCCACAGTCTGGAGCAGAATAAACTGTGTTAGATGTGAAAAAGTTAAAAGCTGTAATTACAGCAGTAATTAAAGCCGAGGTCGTCATGGCAATGAGAGACTTCAGCTTTTTTTTACGTGGACGTTTCTTTGCTTTCTAACCGTGACTCCAATTAGCACCTTTTTAACAGGAGAGCTTTTTCAAAAATACTTTTCTGGATGGTAAAGAAAGGATGCATTGTGTTCCTGTGTGAGGAGGCTCCTGAGGGAAAGCTCTCATATATCAGCAGCCACCAGCTTCCAGTGAGTCACCGCTTATATTTCTGTTCCAGCCTGAAAATATTTTTACCCTCGTGTATGGTTAAATGTTCGGTGAATCGAGATGTGTTCATGTGTTTGAGCACAGGCTCCTTCACTGAGACCCTTCTGTTGCATTCTGGGTCATAATGACCACTGAGCTTGTGTCCTCTGTGTCTCGAAGGGTGTGAACTTTTTGCATCAGTTACTTTCTGTAAGATTCAATTTTAATAGAAATCTGAGAATAATGTTTCGTGACTACGTCGGTCTTATTTCGAGCTGCAGGATTTCCTCTGCTTCCTACAGGCCGTATATCTGTTTGTGTGCTGTGGCTGAAGGACTGTCTCATATTTAATGAAATAAAATGTATAATACACTGCACCATCAACTTGATTATCAGGACCTGCCTTGTTTTGCTTTATGCACACTTTTTTTGGTAAAATTTATATTATAATTTTAGACCTTAAGTTATTTGCTGAGAGTTGTACATTGAAATAAATCCACTAAACATCACTGTTTTTACATCCTTGGTATGTTTCATGTAAGTTACAATTATTTTGTATAACGATTTTATATCGACAACCAGGGCCTTATTTACTACTTCTATTAGTTAGATAGATAGATAGATGATAGATATCTCATTAATAACCATAACAAAAGCATAACAAAGTCGAATCACACTTCAGCTGCTACAAGACGATACTGTAAGAATCCTGGCAGCGTCACGTTTCCTCCCAAATGTATTTGATAATTAGTTGTATGTAAAAGTAATTTCTAGGAGACGATTGATTTTAGACAGTAACTTGAGAAAGACCTCGTCCGACGTCGTGTCGTCTCCTTATGAAAATGCTCAAACACAGTTTCATGGTTTCTTCACCTGTTGCTCTCTGACTGTGTGTCTGCTGTTCGGCGCTGGGTGGGTTCATCAGAGCTCGTTTGCTGAGGCCAAGGTCGATAACGTGAAAAAACAAAGCTCTGAACTCAAAGAGGCAAAAAAAAGCTGCAGAGTTTGTGCTGATTTTCTGTGTGTTTTCACTTTGTACTTTGTCATTGGAACCATTTTAAATATATGAAACCCACAGGTTAGTGAGGCTTTAACTAAAGTCTATTGAAAAGACGGGTCTGCGGCTTCTTTATTTAAAGATCACAGCAACTGTGAGAAGTTTGAACTTTTCCAGTTTGAAAGACATTCTGGTCATAAGTTCATGTTCATTCATCCATTTAGGAGCATTTTTACAATTTCATAGAAAAGACTGTGCAACGTCTACAAACCTTTTTCTCAGATTAAGGCACCTGTTCAAGGATTTCTGATACTATGAGGTGAATTCTTTTTATTCACTCCAAGGCCGATAGCAGCACTTTCTTTAAAAAAAAAAAAAAAAATTCGCAGAAGAACAAAAAAAATTTTTTGCTGGAGAATGAAATAAAGGAAAAACCTCTGACAGGATTTTTTTTTTTGAATATTATTTCTCTGAGGCCACAGAGACATTCGTGTCCTTCCAGAGACAGAGGACATTTATCAAGTTTTCTCACTCATAATTAAGATTTTTGTCACCGCTCGTATTATCATTTGCTCTGCAGAACATTTAGTTGACCCCTGATCTTAAAGCCTCTTCTAGCTCAAACAATATGTCACACTCTAAACGTCCAACTATCACTGGAAGCTTTTTAGCCAAACGTAAAAAACTGCAGGCATTTTGTTTTGAACTACTTAATCTTTGCAGTTGCAGTTTCTTGAAGTGGCCACATGGAGGCGACACCGTGCCACCCCTGCTGCTCTGCGTCAAGGGCATCCCTTTGATCTCAATTAGGGGATGTTGCACCCAGGAGGCGAGAGATGGCAGCGCCCCCGGTGGGCACGCGGGGAGGGGGGGGGGTCTCTCTCTCCTGCTCTCGGGGCGAGCGAGTGGCGAGTCAGCAGAAGCTGCCTTCAGCTGCAGCGTCACAGAGAGGAGGTGACATGGAGAGGACATCAGGTTGAAATGTCCCCCTCACTCACACACACACACACACACACACACACACACTCACTCACTCACTCTCTTCCCCCTCTTGTTTCCTCTGCACTTCATCGTCCCTCCACACCTGACAGTTTGTCATTCCTCCTCTCCCTCCCTCCCTCTCTCTCCCTCTCTCTCTCTCTCTCTCTCTCTCCCTGCCCCCCCCCGGCCCCCCAGGCGATGTGCTGACCTCTCTGTGTAGTGTAGCATGTAATGGCCGGTCCCTCTCTCCCTCTCTGTCTTCGCCCCAGATTAAAACCAGGCTTAAAACGCTCCCAGATTCCTCCCCCTCCCCCCTTTTTGCCTTCCTCTCTCTTCCCTCCTCCCCCATCTTTCCTTCCCTGTGGTTGGCTGCTGCTGCCTGACTCACACCGCTCTCCTTCCTTCTCTCTCTCTCTGAGACTACGTCCACACTGAGCAACATAAATATATAGAAATGTATATTTTGGCCTGAAAACACAGTTAAAACCTGCTCAGACTTTCAGGCTGTAAACTTTTTGTCGATCGCTCATTTCACACGTCAGTGTTTCTGATCACGTCACATTTCACCTGTTTGTGACAGTTACACATGTCAAAGATCAGCACCATCAAATGACTGTTTTTGTCTGACAACAGCGAAGCAGGAGGCTGCAATTTCATTTTCTCACTGTCAACAAACGAAAAGACCAAAACCCACTAACGAATATTTAATATATGTTAAACTGTTAAAACCACAACGAGCCTCACTGTCGTTCCTTCATCACCGTGAACTCACACACTGTAGTTTATCTGCACTCAATCCCACAAACACCTGCTGCCACAAATACTCACTAGAGACCAAATGTGGATTCATGATAATAATAAAAAATAATATCACCAGCCTCATTCTTCTCTCACAAAAAGTGCCTGTTCAGGTGTGAGGACGAAGATCTGCACCAAAACAACCTGAAAACATGTAAACAGCATTTTCAGATTTCAGCTCAGTGTGGACGTGGTCTTATTTTTTTTTAACTTTGTCTGTCTCAGCAGTCTGTCGCCGTCTGTCTGAGACACACAGAGACGAGAGGGGGACGTTAGGAGGCAAACAAACAGCGAAGGGGGAGGAAACAAGATGGAAGGAGGTCAAAAATGACAAGGTCTGCGTGCAGGTCAAAGAGCGGATCAGATGAAGAGTCGAGAGAGAAACACATCAGGAAACAGACGTCAGTCAAAGTCGGCGACAACCTGATTAACAGCTGGTTAAACTGGGCGTTGTAGATCTAAATTTAAGCATAATTGAGCAGCTACGTGACCCATTTCTTGCCTCGAACGGAGACCGTCCTCGGCAGAGAAATGAAAAATCGGCATTCGTTGTTCACGCGACCGTAATGACAATAATTACTGTCCTCTTTAAATAGCAAAGGCGAAGGTAACGTGACAGTGTTGTGACGGTGCCAAAGAGGAACGATCTGTTGAGAGTAAACAGGCTCCACCTGTAGACTCCAGGTCTGCGAGGTGGCTCAGAGGAAGGTTCCTCCGTCATCAAGGTCACAGATAAATATTCTGTGTCACAGTGTAATAGCTCCAAATCTTCGCAGTCAGTACATGAATGTGATTGTGTATCAGCAAATCAGGGATTGTGTGCAAATGAAAGGAGACTCGCAGCTTTAGTTCGGCTCAGTATGAAAACTCAGAGAAAGGCCGAGGATGGTGATGTCAGTTTGTCGTCCGTCTGTCTGTCTTTGGTCCAGACTGAAATATCTCAACTATCAGATGGACCGTGAAAGACGTTCGTGGTGCCCAGTGGATGAATCCTAACGACTTTGGTGAGTCAAAGTTTGACCTGACTGGATACATGCAGAGCATCCCGTCAGTCTCAGATACACTGCTACTTCTACTTTTTGTGTACTGCTAATTAGTAAATGTTGCAGCACATGAACATGGTAAAAACATCATGGGCCTTTTTTTTGAGCAACAACCAACTCAAGCTTTGACAGTTTGATATTTTCCCAACATTGAAATTCACTTTGCCCCTTTGTATTTTGGTGCCCGGGTGAGAAGAGAGGCTCAAACAGGCGAGACGTTCGTCCGACTGAGGCAAAGTGTTTGACATTTTGTTTGAAAGTGCGCCTTAGTCTTTGTGCTGATAGTAGATGTGTCAGAGCTACGTCTTGTTTCTCAAACCGCCACCGATCTGCCGATTTTATCAACAGGAGAAAACAAAATTCTTGGAGCAAATGTGCAGCAGCGATCGAATTATGCTTTAAATGTGAGTAAAGTAATTTGATGAAGCTCGCTGCCCACACAGTCTGTGAGCCTGCCGCTTCACACTTGTTGTCGTGCTCCAGAGATTAAAGAACACTTTACTCTTCACTCTTAGTTTTGTTTAATCCGTTATCGGACTAATTTGCTGAATTGTCTCGGCTCCTCAGACTCTCTGACTCTCTGTAGTTCCTGCTTCTGCTCAGGTGTTGAACGATTCGCAGGGAGCGTCGGGTCGGCCGAACCACATCCTGCTGCCTCCAGCTGAACTGCAGGTAAAGTTCCAGTGAAGGTTTTGCACCGTTGTTCAAAAGTCACAAGGACGAATCGACTGTAGAAGATACAGAGATTCCAGTTTCACCTCAAGTCACATGCTGTGCTTTTATTTTGTAAGATGAAGCTGAATGACAGGAAGTATTCACATTGTTTCCTTAAGTAAAAGGACTGAAAAAAATGCTCCATTACAAGTGAAAGTCCTGCATTGACTTGAACTATTAAAAGCACTCAATGCAGATTGATGCTTCAATGTCTAAAGCAGCATTATGGATCAATCTGCTGATTATTTTCTCAAGTAATCAATTCGATTGATTGTTTGGTTTGTAAAATATCAGACAATAGTGACACCTTCTGAATGTTTGTTTTCCAACCAATAATCCAAAACTCAACTATTAAAAAAAGATATTATTAATATATAAATGATCATTAAAACAGTTATAAGGAAAAGCAGTAAATCATCACATTTCAGAAGCTGGAATCATGAAATATTTTTGCGTGAAAAAATACTCGACAATCAAAATATTTCGTCTTCTGTCAATCAAGTAATCGCTTACAACAAAACATATTTTAGAAGCTCTTCAAAGTATCTAAAGCTGTATTTATATTTAAAGTACCCAGAAAGTGGCATAAAAAGCAAATACTCCAGTATTTAGATACAATACTTGAGTAATTAGTTACATTCCTCCGCTGCTGAAGACTCAAGTTCAAACTCGTTTGAGCCGAAGAACAAAAAGTCTGTTTCAACACAAAATAGCTGCTTGAATCCAGCGAACGCTGCAGATGGATGAGATCTGAGCAACGTGTGGATTTTCCCTTGATGGGGCTCAAAATGTTGAATATGTAGATCATGTCTTCACATCCCTCGGCGCTCCCGTCCCTCCTCCCTCCTCCCTCCTCCCTCCTCGTTTCCTCGGGTCTGTTAGCTGAGCTCAAGTGTTATTCCTCCTCTCCAACATTTACACATGCGACTCCATCCCTCTCGCCCTCCTTCAATCTGCTCAGCCTCCGCTCTTTTCTTCCGCTCTGTGCCCGGAGCAGCTGCAGGGAGAAGGCGGTGGTGTGTTGAAATGTTAAAATATAACCGTAAAATTAATGTGTCCTGGTCTTAAAATCAAGATGTGCTTTGATGACTTGCCCGAGGGAGACGAGTGCAATAAGGACTTGACTTGATCGCGCGAAGAGAAAAATCTGCATCAGACTCCAGTGAATTCTGAGGATTTTTAATCATTTTTTTTCTAAATCAAAAACGCACAAGTCGCACAATATGTTTATACCCACAACTTTTTTAACCATTGTTGGGTTCAAATGGTTGGCTCAGTATTCAGCAGGTCATAAAGAAGTGTATAGTCTTCTACACAGGCAACAAATGCTCAGGTCGCTCCTTCCATCATCTAAATTTGTCTGTTTCTCTGTATGTGCGCTGCATGTTGGCATTTAGCTCCCAGCTTCTGACCATCGATTGTATGCGTGCATTGTGGGAGTCCAATATACGGGATATAATGACACTAATCAGGGACAACATGGCGGCGTATAGTGGACTGTACTGCATGTGGTTATATATACTTCAACAGTCTCAGTGTTTTTTGGAATATGTAGCTGTACTGAGGGTCAAGGCCAGTTAATCCCAGAGCCCAACTACCGTCCAAAGCCCAAATATATTTAATCTAATCTGATAGAAAACAGAGAAATGGGCCAAGAATGTTTTGCAGTGAATCCATATTTTAAAAATTTTGCTTGTATGAGATGCAACAAAGGTCACAGCCATAATTTAAACAGGAACATTGCAGTTAGATGGTTTTGAGTCTCAACCAGTCGGCCACTTCTTTTCAATCCTCAATACTAATCAATGATCTTCAAAAGATGATCACAAATCTCCTGAGAACAAAGAAGCCACTGAAGCCAGACTCATGTTTTCTTGTAGGTGAGCAGCTGTGAGAAGCCGCTGATATATGATTTTTAATAAGAAGGAGTCGGTCTGATGTATCTGTCTAACCCTCCTCCTCCTCCTCCTCCAGCTGCAGCTCAGAGAGGAAGAGGAAGAGCTGCTGAAATTTTTATTTAGCAGACGAACACACCTATTATATCCATACGTCCCCCAGCGCACTCATACATGCATGTTTACACTCAAACACACACACACACAGTCCCGAATGTGCCGTTGAGAGTGTTGGGAACCCAGAGCAATTAAAACCAGCCTGTTTTCTCTTCTGTTTTCTGTTCGACTGCCAGTTTTTATTTCGTGCACAGCGACAGCGTGCGTCCGCAGCGCCGGGCCTCTCTTATCAGTATGCCGCGCGCACTTCCTTCTCTAAACATGGCCAAAGCTTTTGGGAGCCGTGAAGCTCCGGCGATAAGATAACAGACAAAGCCTCCTCTCTTTAAGGAAGGCGTGAAATAGAAAATAGGAGATCCCTCCCGGCGGGAGTCGGACCGAGGGAATAGCGGGAGGAGAGCAAAGAGAAATCATATGTTTGGAAAATTAATTTTAAGAAAGAGAGTCAGATGTGAGGTTGAGGGAGGAAGGAATTCATTTTGAGTGGAAGGAACAAAAGAACATACACACTCTCGCACGGCTGCCACTTCTGGTGTGTTAGGTGAAGATGATCTGCAGAGCATATTTAAATACTTTGCCATGGCAACAGGCTCTATGATTAGGGGCAAATAGGCAAAACTGCTGCAGCACTTGAGATTGAGATGATAGAAATTAAGGGAACTCTGGACAGTTTCCAAGGAGACGAAAGAGGCGGAGGGGTTAAAGTCCAACCTAAACACACCTTGAAGCTATTTTAGTGACAGCAGAGCAGGGAGTGGGTGGGGGGAAGGGAGGACGGAGGGGGTCTCTGACAGCCGAGCTCCACAAATAATCACCAGACCTGCCGAGGTGTGTGACCAGAGTTCAAAATCCCTCCGTGTGTCTGTGTGTGTGTGTGTGTGTGTGTGTGTGTGTGCGCTGACTCGTGCTGGTGTGTACCTTTCATTGTTTGGTGGTTTCAGTGGCCTCTCACCTTCTGCTCGACACAGAAACACACAAAAAGCTCCACGTTGAATTTCATGCATTTTCTTTATTGTTCCTCTCAAAGCCCAAATACTGCGTTTTTTTTCCCGTGACATCATCATCTTACAACAAATTCATCCAAAACAACAAAAGTGACATTATGGCTTTGTGAGAACATCGGGCCTCAGGTTTCTGTGTTCAGATGCTGTTTCAGTGTTTAAAGGTGCCAGAACGAGGACGAAGCCCCGAGTGAAACGTGCGTCACAGCGTTTGTTCCACAGGTCCCACATTATCTAGATTTTATTTACTGGAAGATTTTAGAGACGTTCTGGTCGTTCAGGTTTGTTCAAGTTTAACTGTAGCTGACTTTTATGCAAAAATCTAGTTTCAAATTCAAGACGCTGAAGCTGATTGACCAGAAACAATCAGCTGAACTTCGATAAGAGCTCTGAATGTCCGTGCACGTCGGTCATGAACGACACCTGAGTCAACTCCATTTACTGAAGGAAGATGTGTTTGAAAGCCTTTAATCTGAGATTGTCTTTACTGTGTCCTCAACTTAGTTTCACAATTAAGTGCTCCGTTTCAGGAAATGCACTTTTTGTAAAATATAAATACACGATGTAGACTTTGTTATAACAAGTGAGCAAACTCCATCTGAGAATCCTGATCGCTTTGATCAGTTAATCCAATCAGCAGCCTCCACACACCTGTTGGCCTGTCACACGTTTTTTAAATGGTCCAAATTGAAGAGGCCGAGATGATTGATTTTAGTCTTTAGTATGAGTCAGACTCCTACAGTTCCCATGATGCAACTCAGCCGTGTCTTCCATCAGACCTTCCCCGTCTGGTCAATGACTTTATACGACCGTGAGGAATAAACTTATCTTCATGTGTTAAATAACTAAATCAACATCACTTTCAAAATAAAATCAGTTAATGTGGGACCTGAATCATTTCATTTCTTCTGTCGTTGAAATTTAAAATATCTCCTGAACAATTTTCAAAGCTTTAACGTAAACGTCGTCACATCTACTGTTTCACTTTCCGTCTTCCAGATATCTGAAATCAGCCGTTCTGCCTAAAACTGATCCCAGAGCAGACGGAGGTCTGCAGCGAGTCGTCGTGTCGTTAGTCATCAGACTGTGTGACGTGTTACCGCTCGACCGCCGTCCTCCACAGCCCACACTGTCTTTCTTCCTTTCCTCCATTAAGCAGAGAAAAGACGAGTAGCTTTAAAAAAACAGTGACACTTAAGAAAAAGTTAGTAAAACAGTCAGACAGTATTCAAAGTATTCAAAGCACAGTAGAAGAAGGGTTTTTTTTCAGGCACTTGTTAAAACTCCCTCTGTGTCGTTTTTTTCTTTTCATTTCCAGTCGCTCACTTGTTGAACACCAGAGCCATCGAACGCTTTTTCCTTATTTTCCTTATTTTCCCATTCGAGTGGTGATTATGGTCATGGGTTTGGCTTTGTTTGCGCCATACATCAGGCCGGCACACGCTTCAGAGTGTGTGTGTGTGTGTGTGTGTGTGTGTGTGAGGTGAACACTGTGGATCTAATGACAATAATGACACGGATTACACCTCCAGTCCTCACACACGCGTGTGGAGACCAAGTGACACAAGTACGTAAACATTTTTTTTCTCGGCGCAGACTTTGCCTCTTAAAACACACAGAGAGGAAAAATCAAGTTTTACATTCAACTTAAGATGTTGAGATAAAAACAACAACAGAGTCCTGGTGTAAAATAAACAGTCATAAAGCCTCAATGAAAAAATCCAGACAACCTCAAAACTGACATGTTTAGTTACAATAAGCCATTTAAAAGGCATCGAGTCTCCTCTGACTGAAATCACCTCTGAAACAGAATGTTCAGATAAAGACTTCCTTTGAATCAGCTGTTACACTGGATGAGCTTCGATAACAGTTGTGTCCTTAAAAACACGGCTGAGGTCTCGATTTTGCTCTGTTGATGATGAATGTTGATCGTTAGGTTTCTTCATGGCTGAAGCAGAAAACAACCTCCACCGTAAATGTGGATTTTCAAGCGTTCTCTTAATTTAGTGACGGAGCTGAGTGACGATATTCAGCTTGACAGATTTCACAGAGAAACACTCAGCTCTATTTTGATCAGGTGGAAGAAAATGGATGAATTCTGTTTCAGGGTGGATTTCGACATCTCGGAGACTCGTCACAGTGAAACATGAAATCAGTCACGTCGACCGTGGACAGTGTTCCTCCTCATGACGACTGCTGCTGCTGAGTGAAAACCTTTTATGTTAATATCAAACGGCAACTTTTCAAGTTGAGATTTTAGATTTTTTTTTTTTTTTTAAGGTGCGTTTTAAAGGGTTCATGATCCCGAACTGTTTTCTCAAGCTGCGAAGGAACGAGGGATCGTTGAGTTCATGTTAGAAAAAAAAGAGTCACAAGGTCTTTGCCTGGTAATAACACAGTGTCCGAGACTGACAGATCACTGAAGTGCATATCACAACCCCCCCGGTCTGAAAACCACCTCAGCTAAAGGCAACAGTCATTTAACGGCGTCTCTGCTCGAATCCCAGAGCCAATTAAAAGGTGTGAGATGCCTCCATCAGTCTCACTGTTTTCCACGTCGCTGTCAAATTGGTCAGCGGGGAAGACATCAGCCCCCGAAACCACATCCTAAATTAATCGCACTCCAAGATAATCACATAACGACAATTAACTCCGTTTCCCATTTAATACCCCACCCACCCGCCGACCCACAGTACGACTACACACACACACACGGTACGTCTACACACCGGTCTCATTACACAGACGGACGCCGATTCCCAGCAGGCACGACGCACGGATGAAACATGTGTTAGAGCTTATCACAAGCTTTGTTAAGTTCACAACAGTGATGCTTACACCTTTTTTTTCTCCCCCCTCCTCTGACGGGGGCGGGGGTGATTTTTGGTGATTTATACACAAACACTAAACACTGAATGTGACGTCTTCAATCAGGGACGTGAAAAGTAGAAAAAAAAAAAAAAGTGTTTTTGGCTCCCAGGCCAAACGTGAGCCGAGTGAAAGAAAGAGTTTCATTTCAAAAACACATCTGAAATAATTTAGTCTTGTTTTGGTAAATGAATCCTGACATCAAGGTAAATCATATGATGGATTCCTGATCAAATTTACAAATTATGTTTTTAAAAATATCGAATTTCACATGGAAAAAAAAAGGTTATTTCTGGAATGAAACCCTGGAGTTCAGAGAGTCGTCTGACGCCCAGCTTCCATTTCACCAGATGAGCCTCCCTTTGACCCACAGAGCCTCTTTTGCAGACAAAGAAACCTGCTGGAGGAGGAATCTTGCTTTCAGGCAGAAATTGCACGTTATTATCAAATTGCACCTCCAAAACAGAAATTGCACTCATTACTGCATCCTGGACACTGCAGGCATTTTCTCCGCCGTTCACCCCCATCCTCAACCCCCCCGACTTCCTCTTTCCCGACGAGCCACTGATTCGGGATCAGCTGCCGCCTGTTGGCACTGTGTGGTGGCACTGAGGGGGATGTTCCCGCTGATCTGTGATCAGACTGAGCTGTAACGGCACTGAGTGAAAGAAAACAGCAACTCACTTTGACTTTGCTTCACCAGATCTACGCCCTTCTGACAGTCTGCCAACTTAAAGTAAACCATTTAAATACCAGAGCACCGTCGGCAAAATGAGTCTTTTAACAGGAAGGCAGGAAACCCAGCGAGCACCGATCTGGCAATTTGAAGGTTAAAATATATTTTGAAGTTCAAGTTAAAAGTGGGCGAAATTTAGCTGAAAAGAACGTTTTATTATTTGGATCCATGACGGTTCCAAGTTGGGAAAATTCCCAGATTCACTAACCTCTGATCTTAAATCTTATGTCATTAATAATGTGCAAATAATTCAGGCAACATTAGCTGCCAGGAATTAATGTTGATTCCATTAGTAACGAGATCAGACTGAAGGCTAACATGACACTTCCTGCTGTTGTCAGGTTAATATTATCACAGCACAGTCTTCAAATTCAAATTCAGCAGTCAGAACTCTCACACACATCGTATCAATACTTTCAGCTTATTGGCTGTTCAATAGCTTTGAATTGGCTCCTCCACAAGTTGTCAATGATAAAGTGTGGAAAAGTTACAGCTGCTATTTTGACGCCTCAGACACGTTTCTATCTTCTGCAGCTCATCTCATTTTCAGGTTGTAGCTACAGTTTGTGAACATTAATTAGACTGCCAAGAAAAAGTTCCTCCATCTCAGGAAACAAAAGATAATTACAGATGTAAATTGATTCTTTGAGTTTTAGTTATTTATAATTTTAATTACTCACAAATGTTGAAACTAATTAGAATCAGAGATTTGATGTGTGGAATCAGAGCTGAGATTCAGATTCTATAAAACACTACTGAACTTTAACTCTACGTAGAAACCTTTTAACCAAATTCAGCCCAGTTTCGACCCGAAGTCTCTGACATGAAAATCGCCAAATCAATGTTTACTGGAAAACGCTCATATGCACTTTTGACTCCAGAGTTGTGTTTCGTCAGGTCGGCTGAGCCTGACGCAGATTTAGCACCAGTGTGTTGACTGAACAGTTAATCTGTGTTTGGCTCGGCTGATCCTGAATCAGTGGCTTTCTAAAAAAAACAAAAAAACAAAGAATTATATACAGCGAACACATATCAGCTTACTGGAGCCATTGATTTCTCCTCCAGACGATACTGCAGGAACAAGAACTAAAGCTCAGAAAATAACCCAGAATGAGACGAATCTCTTCATAAATAACACAATCAGCTGATCAGACCGAGAGGAGGACGATGGGGGAGGATGATCCTGTCGCTGGGGCACTGTGGGTGATGTAGTCCGGTCACATGGCCAGAGCTCGGGCCTTGGCGGCCGCTGCCTGCGCTCTCTGCACGGCTCCCTGGCTGTTCTCCCTCCTCATCAGCTGGTTGGTCTCGAACAGGCCCTCGTGGCTGCTGCCGCCGCCGCCGCCACCGCCACCGGGGCCGCCGTCCGAAAACGACAGCACTCCTGGAGGAGAGAGACTCCTCGTGACACGTCATCAAAGAAAACAGGACATTTATGGACCTTTCAAATGTACGAAGGAACCAGACGATGTGGCTCGTAATAAAAAGAAACACGTGCTGAATCTCAGTCGTAAGTACAAAAACCTTCAAATACAACTGGACACATCATACCTGACCCTTGACCTGTCGTGTCCTCTATATGACAGAGGTGACTGTGTTTATTGGCTTTGTGCTACAGACATCGTAAAAATCCTTCCTGGTGCTTGTTTTGTCTTCTTGGGACAAACTGAACAGGGACACAAACCTGCTGTGTGAACTCTCTCACCAGTCCCTTACTTTAAATATATGTCATTATGAGCTGAGTTGAGACTTGTTAATGTTTTCTCATCTGTTTGTTTCCTTCATATATTGGGTTCAGGTTAACTGTTACCTGAACTTGGTTTAATATTTAACTAAAAAGTACATTTAAAAAAACCATTCAGGAACGAAGCCCTTCCTTTGGAAACGGCACTTGGCCCAGCTCTGATCTCACGCTGTCAGATGTCAGGAAGAAACTGAAGGAATCTTTTTACCCCACCTCTATTTATACAAGCTCAAAAACGATTGTCACAGCGACACATTGTTCCGCCCCGGCCGCTCAGCAGCCTTCAAATAAAAACGTGTTGATTACCCCCGGAGACTCGCAGCGCAGACACACAGCGGGCTTCAGACCAGACAATTAACACTTCTCACAGTTTAATGTAATCAAAAAGTCTTTAAAACATTTCAGAACAAAGAGCAGCGGGACACGAATGAACTGTGTCGACTGAAAATTCCCTTGTTTTGTGAGAACAGGATGACCATGATACCAGAACAGTTTAATCAGGTTTATGATCTTCAGACCTGGCGTCTTCTCGTTCATTTGTACCTTTCTGAGGAAACTGACTTGAGCTGTGAGGTCTTACCGTAGCCGTTCACACACCCGCTTTTAAACTCGCCCTCGAACCTCATCCCGTCGAAGCGAGTGAAGACGCCGGCTCCTTGAAATTTGCCCTGAACAAATTCACCTTCATACCTACAAAAAAATCCATTCACATAAAAACCCATTTACAAAGTAGAAAAACACTTCAATTCCCAGAATGCTACAATAGAGAATCTTAATTTAAAGAGTTGTGAGGAGGCAGGTTTTTCAAAAGCAGGAGGAATGCTTTTATCATTACAGGAGCCATAACCCAGGTTTGAATGCTTCGCTGCAGCTGTATTGGCCTTGAATGTTTGAAATTTTAGGGATGAAAATGGAAAAAACTATTTGCGACTCACGTTAAAAATGAAGCAATAAAAATTCCCTCAAACATTTAACTCTCAGAAAGGCAGCGGAAAAATGCAGCACATAGCTCAGGTCTGTTGGGCAGAGTCTAAAATGCATTTGCTCTTTTTCAGTTTCTTAAAGTTTCATGAGAATCACACACGAAAAGGTGACAAAAGATGCATTTTTATAGCTTCTCTGCACAATCTGCTGAGACCTGCTACAACATCAAGATACAGAACACACACAGGAGGATACAGGATGTGAGGCAGCACAACGAACTCGTCTGCGCATCATGAGTCTTTGTAACCAAACACGACAGCGTTGCAGAGAAAGCTATTTTTTACAAAGCAGGAAACAAGCCTGTGATGTATTTATTCACTGGGTTATTGGGAGCTTTCAGTTTCAGAGTTTTACAGACAGCTGAGATAAAACAGTGGGAATCAAAGCGCAGAATCCGAGCCTTTTTTCAACAAACAGCCTGAATACGATTCCCATCGCTTCAATGCCAAACCAACACAAGGCCGAGCTGCCAGAGAGCACAAGAGTTCAGGGTTCGAGCTTCGGCAGGAAAATACAGAAGCACTGACTCATAACGACACATAGTCATAATAAATAGTTATTAACTGAAAGCCAAATTAATTTAAAACAAATTAATCAGGGTCATACTTCATTCACATTCACCTGCATTTGATTTTTTTCTCAGATAAAAATTTGATTTTATGCTCAAAACAGATTTTCTACTTTCTCAAAAGGCCCTTAAACTGGAATCGAACGTAGCTGCTGTGGATCCAAGCAGCTTTTCTCTATGAAGGAGCAAAATATTAACTTTTCAGAGCCTCATTTCAACTCTGTTTGATCGTCAAAGGACAGATTTTCCAGCCTGTTCTCTCACTCCCAGCGCTTCAAATGCGGCAGCTTGGTCAGTAGCCCAACACTTTGACTATGAACCTGAAGGTTCCCCTCAGCGACTTTTCTAAAGGCGCTCGTCAAGTCTGCAAAACAGACACCAACATCGTAGTTTAAAGCTACAAAACAAGCTGCCCTATTTGACGAGCTGGGAACATGTTGGATTTTCTGCGGAATATTCCTTTAACATTTAAAAACATGTTTTCAAAGTCCTCAGCTGTTTTTCTTTCAGGCTACACTTTGTTTTTTAATCCTTGTCTTTATTTGAACATTTCACCTCCTCTAAACAGAGAAGAGCAGATAAAAATACAAAAGGAACACGATCTGAACCAGGGAGGAAGAAAGTTCAGAGGTTAGACAGGAGTTTTTTTGAACTATCTGCAGATCTGAATGTGGTTTATGAAACGATGTGGGACGAAGGACGACAGATCTAATTTTGTGCTCCAGTCTGAGTTTCTTTCCTTCTCTGTTCATTTCTTAACACTCGTGACTTTTCTGAGGCTGATAAACTGAATGTTCACATTTCCACTGGCTGGTTTCATTAGAAGATACAGAGGAGACGGAGGCCGACGAAACAGACGAAAAGCTTTTCAACCACTCTAACATTACATGATCTGAATCATGAGTGATTTAACTCAAGCAGGAAGTGAAGCACAGACCTGGAGCTGTCGGGGAAGACCAGCACCCCGCAGCCGTTGAAGAGGCCGTTCTCAAACTGTCCGGTGTAGCACGTCCCGTCGCTGAAGGTCAGCTGACCCAGGCCATGACGCAGACCTGCAGCGGCAAACACAGCTCACTTAACTTCTTTTGACAGATTAGGTTCAGTTTATTGGGAAAAAAAAACAACTTCTAAAATACTTAAAAGAGATAAAAAGCAAAGACAGCTGGTTTTATGTTTTGGAGTTTTGTGTTTGTGCTCTTTTAATTTCATGTGTTGCTCAACGACTGTTTGCTGAGATCCATCTCGGCATCTGATTCTGTCCTTGACAACAAAACAATTTGGAGGTTTCTTAAAGCTCATCACCTGTTTCCTACTTTTGAGTGACATTGACAACGACAACAGAGTTGAAACCAAAACACGACCGCGAACTTCCCCAAACAAAAAGAAAGAGTTCATCTCAAGGCTACAAACACTGGATGTAAGAAAAAGATACAGAGGTTCGTTCAGAAAACATCTGTGTGTAAACAAAATGTGTCACCAATGTCTCCTTCCATCCAAAATCCTTGTAGATAAAAACATTTACGAGTGTTCAGGACTGATGATGATGTGATGATGTGATGATGATGATGATGATGAGGTGGGATGTTCTCAGTGTTGGCAGCTGTTTGATTGAGGCTTGTCTTAATGCGAATGACTGATTGAATGGAAGGTCCAATTAAAGAACAATCAAAGACTTTTACAGGTGTAAGAACAAATCAGTGGCCTCTTTCATGAATCACATGTTGGACTTTGTTTCCAGTTTTTATGAACAAATTTAAGAAAACCAAAGAAAACGTCTGTGAGCGAAGCTTCAAGAGAAGTTAGCCGATCTTTATCAATCAAAATCAATCAAAATGTGACAAAGTGCTTCACATCAGGCAGCAAATAAAAACAAAACAAAAAATATGAAATCTAATCACGTGACTTGCATTTAATGTACGGTATGGTACTGAGCGGTACTCAGAGGCCACGTGGCCCGGCAGCTGACTTCTGTATGGTCTGCAGTCGATCGAGAGATTTTCATGCAAAAAGATTGTTACAATAATCAAAGCATGAAGAGATAAAGGAATGTCTTTAACAGTTAAATACATCATATTTTGAAAAATATTTTAAGGAGAAAAACATAACAGAAGTTAGCTTTGCGGTTTTGATGCTCAAAACTGAAACTACTGACGAGCAAAACAATAATTAAGAGCTTAGAGCTTAGAGTGGATCTAATAGCAGGATAAATCAGGAGGCGTGTCAGCTTGATTGATTGACAGGTTTCTCAGCCTGCAACAGTCAGCTGTGGTTAATACGGGCTCATCCCACCTCAGCCTCACCCTGTTGCATACATGTGGATTTTCTCCCATGAGATAATTGAGGCGATAAACCCGAACCACAGACTTCAGGAATCTGCAGGTGATTTCACAGACACCTGTGTTTCCAGGTTTAATCGCAGTTCGAAGTAAAGTAAAGATTTTCAGAACATTACTAGAAGCTGTGGGTTTTTCTTGGGAAGTCATTTTGGGTCAGGTGCATTATTATTTTAGACAAGAGCTGCTCCTCTTTATTTTACGCCTCTAAAAATGTTCCCATGGAGGTGAGACACAATTTTCCCTCTAATTCTGCGACTAATTTCCCGGATGAGGAGGACGGCAGTGAGAGGAGACAGGGAGGGGAAGGAGTGAGCGTCTCTCCCTGCCAACCTCTATTAGCAGGCCCAGCGGGAATTAGGAGAATAACTGGATGCGAGGCACAGTTGGACACGGGCTGCGGAGGTCCTGGGTGCCTCATGGCAGCTGTAAGCGAGGAATGGGATTTACTGTGAGCTCGCCAAGTGGCATGAAACTGGTGGAGAGGAGAGAAGCGGGGAAGATCTAGTCGGGGGGGGACCCTCACAGCGGATTGGGATTTACAGGAGGGGAGGCGGGCCGCTCGGCAGGGGCTGAGGCGAGGGTGAGCCGAGCGAGCGCCATCCCTTGCTCCCAGCTAATGGCAAAGTAAATTAGGCAGTCCATCTGTCAGGGCTGCTTAAAGTGCTGCTCTCTGCCTAATCTCAGCAGGGTTTTCACGGGAGATTTGGAGAAGAGATTTGGCAGAAACTAAATCTGGAGCTCGGCATTCCATTTTCAAAGTCTGTCTTCCTCTGAAACGTCCTGCATCCATATGTACAGATGTGTGTGTGTGTGTGTGTGTGTTTGCGTGTGTGTGCACGAGCCGGACTCGATTAAGTGTATATGGGTGAAGAAGAGGGCCAACGGGGGCTTAAATCCAACTCTTCATCCAGCAGGAGCCCTGACAAGCGAGTGAGAACCCCGGAGGAGGAAATTTCACGGGTTGTGCCGCTGAAATATGGCAAACTGTGGAAGAGGCCGCGGTCGTCCTGCCGCAAACACCGCGAGGAGCGTCTTCCATCGAGCATTCGAGGAGAGTCCAACGGTGCTATTGAATATAATGAAATCAAGTGGCAAAAGTGTAAGCACTCTGCAGACTGCGGTGAAGCTCAGAGTTTTTCTGAAGGGACAGATTATCGGTGGACCGCTGCAGCAAGGGACAGTCATTTTCTCTGCGTCTCTTTGGATCTGATCCCTCCAGACAGACTCTAATCTGGCGCTCAGCTTCTTTGTAACGCCTCCCTCCAATCTCGTGTCGGGTCACGGTCTCTGGCTAATTACGGTTTAGCTGAATTTGTCCGGCTTTTATGTCAATCAATAGCGGTAATGCATAGATGTTAAACGACTGCATGGGCGAAGTACAGTAGTAAATGGCTTCTGGCTGTGCCTTGGCCTGTTGTGGATGTACCCACCCTACTTCCTGTAACCTGATAGCCCCCGGGCCTGTCTTCAACCAGAGCGCCGCTGAATTATTCATGTGACACCGTAGACCTCTGTCCGACACACACCTACATGTTTGTGTGCAAACAGTGACTTTGCATGCATGGACGCAGAGACACGACACACATCAATCTGTGTTCACGACAACACCTCCCAACACACACACACACACACACACACACACATATTACAGAGCAAAGTCAGCAGCGTTAATGCAACTTGTGGTGTTAAAATCAACAGAATGTGAACACACATATTTTGGACGTGCCAGAAAATAATTGTGTCTTTGGAAAAGGTGAAGTGTTACAAAATAGATTCCCTGGAGAACTTCAGCTGTTTACACGTGGAGCTGCAGAAAGTGGGGAGAGGTACTTAATTAAAAAGCTATTAACAGCAGGCAAAAAAAAATGATTTACAAGTAAATGTGTGAAACAGGAGCCATGCAAAAGGAAGTAATATCTAGATATGGATAAACAAATCTCTCTCTTGATAAAACTGACTTATTTTCAGATTAGAACTAAAAGTGAACCAGGCAGGACGAATGTTGTTCAAGAGGCACAACAGCAACACTTAATGTAAATGTGTTATGCTCCCAAACAAGTTCAGAATATGTGTGATCAGACAATCGAACTTCAAGATGCTCGCTTTTTTCTGGAGGGTTAAACCGTCACAGCCCTTCACACTAAAGAAGAGTTCAACAGGGTGAAGAGCGATGGTCAACTTTCAATCACATCACGAGGTCTTCGTCATCAGATAGAGTCCGACCCTCTGTGAAAATGAAAATTCGAACATGTTCCATATGTTCGAATTTTCATTTTTTCTGAGCCCTTCATAGACCTTTAGTATTTCATGTTGGCTTTAAAGTTCAGATGAAGATCGTGTGATATGATTGAAAGCCCAACAACAGCTGCTAAATGGACCTTGTGTTGAGACTGTTTTTGGTCTTTCAAAGCTTTTGAAAGTTGGTCATCTTCAATTCAGTGACATGGGGTCAAATCTGCTGATGAAGATCATGTGATATGATCCAAAGCTCCAGCAAACAAACAACAAACCTGATTCCAAAAAGTTTGTGTAAAACATAAATAAGAAGAGAAAGCAGTCATTTACAAACAAACTGTGTTGCTGGCATCAAATTCACAATGAGCAGAAAAATAAAAATCAATGAAGCTGATGAGGAAAAACATTACATTTATTGTCTTTGTACTATTTTCAATTGAGTATATGTCAAACAGGATTAGCAAATTATCACATTTTATTTTTTTCCCACCTTTTTTTGGAATCAGGGTTGTCGTAGCATATACACAGTTTTTGTACAATAAAGATAATAAATGTGACAATAAATCCCAGATCCAAACAGCATCAGCTCCATTAGTGGACTCACTTCTGTCGTCACTTAGAAAAAACGCTGCTGTGAACTAAAACCAGAGCGTATCAGAGCATCGCAGCCAAACCAGTTTAACAGTTTTTCGCTAACCGTGCAGAGACCATATGTTTCTCCTGCAGCTTCACGCCCGCTCTGGTGCCAAACTTTTGTTCTTTGTTTAACCTTGCCCTAAAGGTTGTCTGACTGTTTTTGTCAAACTGCAAATACTGGTTTAGGTAGTGTGATATCCTGTCTCAGCGGGCTCGCTGGCAGCAGATGGTCTGTGTGTGTATGTGTGTGTGTGTGTACATTTTCCTGTAGTTACCGACTTCAGTTTGACACCCTTTTCTGTTTTTTTGCCTCTTAGATACAATCTGCACGAGTGCAGGTTCATTTAAAAGCCAACTAGTTTTACTGATGTGACTCAGTTTTCATCTGCGCCTCCAGTCGGACATGAAATCTCTGGTCATTCTTTAAAAACTGTTAGAGTCACTTCTTTTAGCACAACTTCCTATTTTATCCTGCATTAAAACAACGCAGGTGTTGTGTTGCTGGGGACGTGTTGTTTACGGTTCCAGCGAGACATGAAGTACGATCCAGGTCGTCCAGTTTGACTTTGATGTATGTGTTGTGATTTTACGGAGCACAGAAGCAACACTTTTATTACAACAGCAGAAATACAGGGTTAACATTACACAGTGATCTACCAGGAATTAACGCCTGCATGTATTTGGCCAACACTTGAACAACTGGTCCCAGGTGAGGGGCCGAATGAAAAGCCCTCTGTGGACTGGCACCTTTGGGAATGAGTGACCTCCTCCAGACATGGGAGACCAAGGCCTCATTTGGGATTCAGACCTGGAAGGCGAGCTTGCCAGCGAGTGCCTGGTGCCCCGGCCTGTGCCCACGGGGCCGTGGAGGGTTCAGCCCAGCGGTGTGATACTGGGGGGGCTGTGTGGGCCCGCCACCCACAAGGCTCCGTCGAGCTGTCAAAGAAAACCCCTGATCCTGACTAACAGGCTCCGTGTGGAAGGCACAGTGGGAGCACTTGGGGAAAGCCCGGCTCATATCTGCCCGTAGCCCACTGAGATCTGAGACCGAGTGAAAAAGCTCCACGGTGGCTCCAGGGGTGGGAATTGGCTCTGACACGCTGCAGGCTTCGGATATTGTTTCTGTTCCAAACTGTAGATATGTGCATGGTTGTTTTCTATGTCTGACTTTCACAGCTGACCAACAGCACGACCAATAATGTTTCAACAAAAGTCCAAGTGCATTAACAAAAAAGACCCATCTCCTCAATTTCTGTTGAGCTTCATACACTACTTTTCAATACTTGTTTCTTTTACATGCAAGTTGTGTAATTGACCTTTTCCCAAAATTTGATAATAACAATAACCCACCACATCAGAATTCCTTGTACATTCAAGCCAACTGTCACAAACTGAGCCAGAGGTCCTGTAAGACACTTTGATGATTCCTTGACAACTTCCTCAACTTAGTCCATTTAGATGAGCATTTTAATTATTCAAAGGACCCAAATATGATGAAATGTTCTGAAAAATCCACCTGCCTCTCCACAGAAGTGTCACCTGACAGCGTTTGCACCTGTCTGGAACCTGTAAGAGATCCATAGTCCAGTACTGACTTCCTCTCCACTGTCCACACAGTGAGCCGAGCACGCACTCAACATGACCTCAGATCAAGTAACACCAATAAGCTGCATAAATGTCCCAACTGGAGTCTGTTCATGCAAATAAAGTCTGAGCACTGCACATATGTTACTGTGGCCACGCTTACTTCACTCAAGGGTATTATCACATGAATCAAATACCAGAGTGGTATTTACACAGACTCTGCCTCACACGCTTAATTGTCTTAATCACATAATTGTCTTAATCAATCAACACTTGTGCTGTGCATGCAAATGGAGCCAGTGATGGAGGACGGACAGATGAGTGAGCGGGTCGGCCTTGCCTTCTTTCCATTCGCCGTGATACTCCTCGCCATTGGAGTAGCTGAAGGAACCTCGTGTCAGGGTCATGGGTCCTGCTGGCACACACAGAAACCATCATCAAGACCTGCAGCTCTGACATTCTGACACGCACACAACCACCTTCAACTTTACAACCTCGTGTGATTGTCGAACGTCTCATTCCTGAACCACTGACATGAATCTGCTGCTATAACAGCCTCCACTCTTCTGGTTTCAGCCTCGCCACATGATTTTGGAAGCTGGCTGCAGGGATTTGCTCCCATTCAGCCACGAGAACATCAGTGAGGTCCAACACTGATGTTGAGAAAAAGGAGGCCAGGAGAAAATGTCTGAGTGAGACAGAAAGTAAAGATTGATCTGTCAATTATTTCATGATTTTACTTTTACTTTACTTTTTTTTTTTTTATTTTGCTATTAATCAAATTGTTGTTTAAGCTGTAAGATGTCAGAAAGTGTTGAAACAAGCTCATTACAATTTCCCAGAGCACAATGTGACATCTCCAAATGGCTTATTTTGTTGGACCAAAAGTCCATAACCCAAAAAAATTTAATTAGGAAGCAGGAAACAAGAAATGTTTCATTTTTGCTTGATAAATGACCTAAAAAAAATTCATAGAATCAATAAATAAATCATCAGTTAATTGTTTGAGCCTCAGTTTGTCCCTCGGGTGTTGGATGGGGTTGAAGTCAGACTGAAGCTGACCAGGTCTCCTTGGTTCCAAGGCTCCCTTTGGTTGAACCGATCCACTTGGTTGCTTTTCTCCAGAATTAGATAATTCAATAATCCTTATTTATTACATTAGCAAAGTAGCGTTTGGCCACACAGCTAAAAGTAGCTTTCTAAGTTACCCAGCTGCTACTGGGAAATGTAGTCAAAGCTATTTAACATGTAGCATCAGACGCCGTCCAGTAGCTGAAATGAGCCAATCGCGGAAGTGAATGTGATTTGCTGCTTTTCTGGAGAGTTGATGGACGTCAACACTGTGAAAAAGGACAGTGACATCATGACATGTCAACTCGTGATGCAAAGTCTCATGATGTCAACAGTATGTGAACTTACATAGAAACAATTGGTGCAGCTGATGTGGCCACAGGTGTGTGTTCAGGTGCTTTATTCTAAACATCACCTGGCAGGTGAACAGGTGTGTCCACATACTTTAACACAGCTTTACTGTCCGTGCCCCCGGACCATGTGACCTACATGACCTGTTGTTGATCTACAGGAAACACTGACATAACAGACATGTTTTCATTAATTTCGTCTTCATCTTCGTCTCCTGTCTGTTTATTGAAGCTGTTTGACACTTGAAATTTACATTTTTACTCAAATACCTTCTCCACAGCTGTTTACTGTGCTTCTCTGTTTACTGTGGTTGTTTACCTTCCTCTCCTCTGTTGTTTCAAAATGAGGTTGTTGACAAACATTAAACACACATTTAGGCTTCATCATCATCATCATCATCATCATCATAAAGAACAGGTGAGGGTGGATGAGGCTGAATAACAGCTGAGATGCCTTCAGACACGCTGTCAGATGAGAGGAGGAGGAGGAGGAGGAGGAGGAGTGTATCCCTCCATCTAATGTTGCCACAGTAACGGCGCCCAAATCTCTTTCATCCTGCCGGCATGATGCTGCCAACACACACACACACTCACACACACACACACACACCTGGAGAAAGAACAGAAACGCTTTACCTGTTTTATTAAAGAGCAACTCAGTCCTTTGTCTCTACATCACTGAAAACAAGGCGGCTGTGGGAGGATTTCTGCTCCTCTCGGCGACTATTTCGCCGTTTCCGTGCCTGCTAGTCTCCTGGCAGAGCTGCCTCAGCGTCCCTCCTAGGTGCCGCGCTCTGATTGGCCGTCGCTCCTCCACTTCGACTCAAGCCGCCTTCCGATTGGCCCGCCGCCTCCCGCTGCCCAACCCTCCGCGGGAGACATCTTTGTCGAGGGCAACGGGTTCAACGACTTAATTAGGCGGAGTGCTGCTCCGCGGAAACGTTTGCCCTTGTCCTGTGTTTTATGTGCGGCCCAGCGTCTCTGTAGGATTGTAAAAACAGCA
Organism: Holacanthus passer; assembly: GCA_025331565.1. Taxonomy (NCBI): domain Eukaryota; kingdom Metazoa; phylum Chordata; class Actinopteri; family Pomacanthidae; genus Holacanthus; species Holacanthus passer. Next base: position 1,595,295 of record JAFREQ010000093.1, on the reverse strand, counting down.
GCGAGGTTCCCGTTAACGACACCGTGTCATTTCACGTTTCAATTTGGTGATTAGACCCGCGTTTCGGCCACTTTTATGGAACTTGATTTATAGTTGTTGCACCGAGCTGCTGCAGCTCTGCTCGATGAGCTGATGTGCATTTAAAGCCAATAAGGCTTCAATTCAGGAAGAAGCTAAGAAGGAGAAAAAAAATGAATCAAGGTGACCCAAATGGAACAAAAACTCTGCTGCCCTGGTTTTTGTTTCTCAGGGGAAACCAGGATTAAATAATGTGATTAATCCAGAAGTTCTGCACTGTTTTATTTCTGAGGCTGAAAATGCATTTAGTTCTTAATGATGGGAAAATGTTGACAGATGTGTAACTACCTAATTATTCCTCTTTTCCTCTGGAATTAATATAAGCTACTGGCAGGTTTTTTTTTTAGTAGGTTTTGGTTTTATTTATTTATTTTTATTTTTAAAATAAATGCTTCAGTTATGTAAATCTTGAACGAGCCAAACTGGAAAATTCAAATAATCAAATTTTTTTCCTCTATTTTGTTGTATTTTTTTTTTTTTTTTTTAAACTTAAATGCCCCATTTTTACAAATATAGCAGAGGATATAAGACACTAGGCAAACTGGAAATTTAAATTTGATTACATTTTCTTTTCTGTTTTGGATTTGGGCTACAGATAATTTCTAAAATCCTGGCAGCAGCTGGACTGGAGAGTTTTGAAAAATACCTTGTCAGGTCTTGAAAACACTCTCACGGCTGGGAATAGCCAAATAAGGTGAGATAAACCTTTATTCGTCCCACAGAGGGGAAATTTACAAAATAATTTAGTCTGTTTGATTAATGCATTAAAGGAGAACTTGCAGTAATAATCTAATTGGCTGAGTAAGAATATTAGTGATGTAACTAGTTGAGGAACATTATGGGGATTTTTCTCTGTTTACAGTCACATCCAGCAGCTGCAGGCTCTTTTACTTCCATAACATGATACTGGAGCAGTTTTGGCCAACAGAGCCTCTTTGTATCCAAACAGCCTTCACAGTCTGGACCACGGTTTGTTCCTCACCACCGCTAATTCCAACAGTGCATGGCCTTTCTGTTGAGGCTCCTCTGACACACATCATCAGAGCTGTGGAGGCCATGTGCTGCATCCTGCTCGACGTTAAGGCGGACAAACATCCCTGTAAAGCACCAATGACAGCAGCACATCCTGGAGCAGAGATGCTGGGAGGGATGAAGGAGGAGGAGGAGGAGGGGGAGGGGGGGGGCGCTTTTGGTGGGTGGGACAAACGAGCGCTGTAGAAAAGGGGGATGCTGCAGCCCCGGCCCCCTCATATCTCACTCCACCCAGCCCTAGAATAAAATCCGCCGGTGACGTGCGCGCGGGGAAGCACCCAGCAGTATGTGCGCGCCCACGGGAGGGGCCGATAGAAAATGGCGAGTCTGTGCAAAAGGCAGCAATGCACGATAGAGAGGCGCGGCTTTCGGCAGGAACTTGACTCTTGGAGGCACAAACTCATTCACTGTGTAGGTAAGCTCTCTTGCCATTGTGTGTGTGCGTGTGTGCGGCGCGTGCGGGGCGGCCCGGGCGGCGCACCGGTGCCCGTGTTTGCGCCTGTTTTTGCGGCTCTAACGTCCAGTGGAAGCGGCTACAGGCGCTCGTGAAGCTGTCATTTTTTTTTTTGGGCTGCGCGCGGCGGCCGGACGTGTCCAAACACATGAAGTTAGTGAGCTCGCGCCGGGCGGATGTTCCCGTGCTGACTGTGTGTTCGCGGCCTGTTTGACTGTCTGTTTCTGTCTCTTTCTGGCTGTTTGCGTGTTGGAAGCCGCGGGGCTGTTTTTTCCTACATTATTCCATCGCTGTTTGTTTATTGTAAGCAGGGCCGGTCACGTGTGCAGATGGAGCCGCGCCTCGGCCAATCAGCTCCCCCTCTATAGGTTGGCCCGTGCACGCGTGCGCGCCCCCCCTCCAGGGTTGAGTTTTTGGTGGGGAGGGGAGGGCGGTGCGCGCTCCCGATCTCCAAACATGACGCCCCCCTTCCTCCCCCCCTGCACTTCCCTGGAAATCGGCTTTTGGGCGCGCGCATTGCTGCATTGGGGGAAATGTCAGTGGAAATAATTTTGTATTTTAGGGGGGAGGGGGAGGGAAGCCTCGGTGCTCGCCTGCAAACCGGGTTCGGTACTTGTTGAAGCTGGCAACTCTGATTTGTTGTGGCAGTTTGCATGAAACCATATGTTTTTATTATTGTTGATGAGTGCAGCATCTCTGAGGCTCTGCAGCTACAATTAACATCATCATCATCATGTGTTCAGATGTGTAATGACAAAGATCCAGTTCCTAACCTCTGCCCGCTTCTCTCATGAGTTTTATTTTGGATTTTCTCATCCATGCATCTCCCACCCATCACCCCTCCCCCTCCTCCCCCAGTCCTCCATTTCTGGTGTATTTCATTAGCTCAGTTTAATCCGGCTGCATTGACCCATCCTGATGTTATGGCAAGATTATCATCCACTCTTCGCCCCTGATCTCCTAACCTCTCCGGCTTCCTCGTTTCCTCCGCCCGGCTCCTAATCTGGCTTTTATCGGCGGTGCAAAGCGCCTCCAGCAGCAGCAGAGTCGGGGGTGTTGCAGCTCCACTTGTTTTTGGATGCACTTGTGCGTCCAGATGTTGAGCGTTGACCTGTCACCTACTTACCCGTCCGACCGCCTGGTAATGACTCACGTGGCCTGATTTCGAGCAGGCTTTTTAGCAAGAAAACCCCCTAATGAGGAGATGCAGAGTTGAATTAAAGGGTTGGTTAATCTCTGACCTCCGGTTGTTGTGATCAGCGTGAAGCCATAAGGAATCACAACCGGCAGCGTAAACAAAAGGCAACGAACGTCTTTCCCTTCATTTGATTACATCAGTTTGATCATTTGATGATTTCTCATTGCACAAAAATATTATTAACAGGAAGCTTTAACCTATTTTCTGGATCCACATGTTACCGGCTGCGTTGTGTCCTGCTTTTCCTTCATTTATAGTCTAATTAGTGCTGTTTTAACGAGTTAGTGGGTCACTGGGTTGGAGTTAGAAGCAGCAGGTCATGTTGGCACCTCCTTAAAAGAGCGACACATTTTGGAGGGTTGTATTTATAATAAAAATACCTGTATGTGAAGCTAAACACTGTGAGGATGTTATTGAGATATATATGAGACTAAACGTCCCTATAGGAAAACTATAATGATTCTAGATTTGGAAGAGAAGCCATGAGCGTGATGAATCCACTGTAAGCTCACCACTGAAGTAATATGACAACGATACCACGGAGGATACAAATACCACAAAGCAGAATAATGAACTCACAGTTGGATATTACAGTTTACTTTACTGTGTGTGTGTGTGTGTGTGTGTGATGTAGGCTGGTTGTTGACGTTCATTGGTTCGCAGCGTGTGACGAGTTTTAGGGCCGAGCGCAGAAGCAGCAGTTCTCAGCGCTCGGATTGAAATCTGACATGTTCGTCTGTTTGAAGGTTTTGAAGAATTTGTCTCCAAAAGTAAAATAAAAACATGGCTTTGAAATGTTTTGGTTATGTTGTGTAAAAGTGTTGAAGTCACTTTCAGTGATCCTGTATGAGCTTTTGTCTTTGGTGTGAAATGGCAGATATGATTGGAGCTGCAACTAACCATGATTCTCTCAGTATATCCATGAATCATCGGGGCAGTAAAATCTCATGTGAAGCAGTGAAAAATGGTTTGTCTTGTCTGTTGAACAGTCCGAAACCAAAATAAATTGTATCATCATACAAGACAAAGAAAAGCAGCACGTTCTTACAATTGAGAAACTGTAACTGGATGTTTGCTGTTTTAGTTTGAATAATGACTTAAAGTGTTTTTGAAAATAGATTAATTGATGAGTTGATAATAGCTGTCATGAAACAGTGAATCAGATTTGAGTGAGAGAGGCCGACAAGATGACGGCCTAGAATGTAAGAAAGAAAGAAATTTTATTCCGACTAAATTATGTGAAAACTAAGTGGCACTATGTCGTGAGTTCTACCTTTCATAACAGTGTCGGCGCTGAGGACAAGATGATCATGTTGTTCTGACGAGTGCAGGTAACAAAGGTAGACGTCTTGCACTACATTACGATTCGTAGTGATGTGAAATGATGCAACTTGTTGACACGAGCAGCCTCATCTTCATGCCCTGATAATAAAGTAGAGCCTATATGCTATAGAAAGGTTGACATTATTAGTTGGTAGCAATTACAGCCCAACTGCAAATTCCTCTGGCACATATTCTGGGTAAGAGAGTGCAGCTAATTTGATTGCAGAAAGGTTGTGGCCGTGCTGGAGAGAGACAGACTGTGAGGGAGAGAGAGGGAGAGGTGTGAGTCTGAGTGGCAGATTGCTTTTTTTTCCACTTTCAACATGTCTCACAGACAGCGACGATACGACCGCTTGAGCCAAACGTGAGCGGAGCTGCACTGTGGGTTTTCTGAAAACACTGGTTATCTGGTGACTTATTCCAACCGCTGACAAACACTCTGGCCTCCCACATGTCAGACTCATGTCAGACAGGTTTGGACAATCTTATATGTTATATACAATTTACCAGCTGTTTCTACTGACAAAGCTTTCACTTTCATATCTGTATTAAAGACACTGTGGACACTGTTGGAAGCCAGTGAGCAAGACTCTAAATGATAACGTTAGAATTAACAGGATGTTTTGCATCAATGTGTTGAAGTTCCTTTACTTCACTCTCAGGTATTTCAAGGCATTTCCAGCTTTTTATTTAAATGATCTATCACTAGAATTTCCAAAAAAAGTTACTATAGCACTGTTTATATATTGATATCATGAAAATTACATTTAGCAAGAAAGAAGACTCAGTAATTCTAATATCATAGCTGTTTGTTTGCATCAAGTCTGACTGGGGACTTTTGTAAATCGCTTGTCGTCCATCTTTCTCTTTTTCCTGTCATTAAACTCAACAGGCACAAAACCAGTGATAGCACTGACAGGCCCTCAGGTCGTATAGGTTTTATGCTTTTATGGACTGGTATGTTCCAGCATATGCTATCTAGGTAGATTGAACTTGGAAGCTCATAAAAGGTGCTACGATCAAAATGAAAATTGTCGTCTACCAGGCAAAATGGCTGATGTTGTGGTAAGGTTGTTTTCATGATCGATTAATCTGCAGATTTTTTTTTTTTTAATTGTGAACAGTGCTTATCTGATTTTCTCAGAGCCCAGTTTATGTTATCAAGTGTCCCAAACCCAAAGATAAAGAAGAATCACATTTGGAACCAAGAAGTTGCATTTTGCTCGTGAAAAATTGATTGTCAAATTAGTATTCTGTCGATCGGCTGATTGATTAGTCAACTGATTGTTGCGGCTGTAGTTCACTGTCACATGATTGGCCGTGTTGGTCCCTCGAGCTGCTTGCTTCAGGTTTATTTCCTTTTGTTTACTGCTGATTAATGAATGGGTTTGGAGACGACTGCGCTGATTGTGTAAGAGGATTTGACAGCGTGGGCAGAGTCTATAAAGACAGTAAACGTCTCCTCCAATGCCTCACATTTAAATTGCGCTGTGCGAGATCATCCATTTTGGTTTCAAGTGTCATTAAGTGAAAAGATCTTCCTGATTTCCTCTCTGTCTTATTTATCCAGTCCCTCGATTACCCGCTGTACTCCAAGTCAAATCCTCATCGTATCAAGTCGACAGAAGCCCTCCACCATCCCTCCCTCTCTGAGTGGACGCTTTTATTTCAGTAATGGACAGATGGACGCCCCGAGAGATCTGCCTGCTACTTTCTCATCTTGCTAATTCTTTTCATGGGCTTTTTCAAAAGGAAAACAAAACATGGCATATTTATCGGGAGCTTGTGGGTTAAGTGGCAGCGGTCCACCCTTTTTACCAGACCGGGTGCCAACACTGTAAATCTCTGCGTACCCTCTTCATTACATATGCACACACACACACACACACACACCCTGCTCTCGACAGTAATGTGTGTGAAAGTGTGTGTGTGTGTGTGTGTAGCGATCTCAGGGGCCGATCCATGCCAACCAGGAGCCCCGTGGGAGGACGCCTGCTCTCTTTGGGGTGGTGGTGATGCTGGTGGGGGTTGACTGCAATCTGTGGAAAAGCAAAATACACCACTGGCACTGAGTGAGTGTTGACAGAAGGTGTGTGTGTGTGTGTGTGTGTGTGTGTGTGTGTGTGTGTGTGTGAAAACGTCCACTGAGTGCTCTGCTCTTTTCTAGCAACATCCTGACTCGCGTTCAAACACACTAACGCACGTTTATGTGAAGTGCCACAAGGATTCGTCGTTACACGCCTGCTTCTTTTATCCTCCGAGCCTGAACTTGTGTCTGTTTCATCTTGTTTTTGCCGGCTGTTGAGAAACTAGTCAAATATTTCAGAACACAAGCCTTTTTATTGAGTCTCTATGTGACAGAACAAACTATTTTTGAGTCTCAGGAGATCGTTGTCATTCGTCTTTTGTATAAAGCTACTTCTTTGTTGTGTTGCATTATATTTTGCCAGTGTTTTGCAGTTTTTCTCTCCTGAGACCTCCCTGATGGGAACGGGAGACTTTTTATTATTGTTTCTAAATGTTGTTGAGTCTTTAAGAGAAATGTATGGAAGTTACCACATAAAAGGCCAAAATGTCCGACAGTCAGATTAACTGTAGTTTGTCCAAAACCAATAACAAATAACAGAATGTTACTGAATTCATCTCGCAGTGAACCAGAATCTGGCAGAAGTGAAGCCAATATTCAGCTGATAAATAAATCAAAGCATGATATAGACGGATCAGTTTACTGATATTTATAGGCCGATATTTGACCTCTGCAGATGAAGTGGTATCAAAGCTCGAGCTGCTGATAAAATCCAATGGTTAAACAGCCGATCTGAGACGTGTTGGTCTTCTTTTATGTTTCTCTTCATGTGTTGCTGGAACCAGATTTATTTTTCTTCTTATGTTTGTTCTGTAACTGTGAGATTTGAGGTTGAATCTTAAAAAACACATTTACCTGGATTCTCTGCCCTTATTGTCTTATTGTTTCCCCTCTTTACATTAATGTACAACATAATATACAGGATATATTGGCCGTTATATTATGTGTATTGGAGTTATCTTCAATCTACCTGCAGTTTTGAACAAAGACGTTTTGCTTCAGTTTCCTGTCTTTCTCTCTTTTCTTCTTAACACTCTCACCAGCGACCAAAGTCCTCCATTTCCTTAAACTAAACTTTGTACACGGCGTCCCTGACACAACCCAAAATTTATGTAAGCGTTCCATTGTGTGTGTGTGTGTGTGTGTGTGTGTGTGTGTGTGTGTTTTTTGTTATGTGAGCCACCTGACCTCCTTGGTACAGTTCTTTGGACACTGACGCCATGTGGGCTCATGCAGTGTGCGGGGTTTGTGTTTGGAGTACACACACACACACACACACACACACACACACACACACACACACACTGCACAGGGCTGGTGAGAGGTGTCAAGGCTTTAGAGCAGCAGGAATGTTTACTTGGACCCGCCTTCAGTGAATTCCTCCTGCTTCTTCAATAATGGCTGCTTTTGTGTGGAAGGTCATATTTGAGCAATTTGCTTTTCATAGTATTTGATCAATGGCATGGAGGAGCCTGTGTGTGTGTGTGTGTGTGCGCTCTTGTCCTTCTGTCTTTGTGCGGACTAGTTTTAGAACTTGAGGACATTCTGTTCAGGCTTCACGTCTTCAAAGAGCTGCGTGAGGGTCAAGACTTCAGGTTGGTCTTGTGAGGATTTCGCGCAGGGAATGCCTTATTATTTTAATGAGGGAAGTTTCAAATCTCTGCGTCTCCCTGAGAATTCACTATTAATGGAATTAAAGCAAAAGTGTGTGTCATTCAGACTGTCATTAACAATTAATTAACACTAAGTAGCACTCCGGTATTCCTGAGCAAGACGAACCAGCTAATGAGATAATAATGGAGCTGAGCAGTCGGTTAAGCAGTGTTAAGCTGTCATGGTTCAGAGTTAAAGGGACAGTCCGCAGACAACCGTCCGCTCTGAAACAACCTGCAACTCCGAGATGTAAATACATTTCTGTCATTTTGTTCACTGACAGGTGTAAAATAAAAAACTTCTGTGAAGTGATTGATGTTTACAGACTAGAGCTGCAGCGATTAGTTGATTGATCGATTGTTGATGATTGATCAGACAACTATTTTTGGATTGATCGTTTGAGCCCTTTTTCAAGCTGCTTTTCTCTGTTTTTAAGTCTTTCTGTAGGGAATATCTTTGGGTTTTGGCCTGTTGGTTGAACAAAGGAAGACATTTGAAATACTTTCCACTATTTTCTCAAATTTTATACACAAAATGATTAATGTAGAGAATAATTGAGAAATTAATCAATGATGAAAATAAGCGTTAGTCATCACTTTGATTGATCCTTTAGTGTCTGTGAAATGCACATTTCCATCAGGTGTATTAATCAACATAATGGCCATTTCTGCCAGATATGGAGATTTTAAAGATAATGAATTTTGTTCTTGTGGCACAGTTAATGTCAAATATGAAGAAAATGCTGTTTGTACAGTTTTCCATCCAGCCAGATGTGCCGTCACTGCTAAACGCTGTAATGAGCTGCTGCTTGTTATTTCTCCATTTACAACTGTGCACATTCTGATGTGACAAAGCCAGTTGTTTTTCACTGAGCATGGAAAATACACAAAGTCTGATAATGACAAAATGGAGAACTGGAATCATTAGAGATAAGATATTTCCAGACAATCTGCTGATTAAACTCAGATATGAGATGAGAGAGAATCTTCACAGACCTACAACTAATGCAACTTCTGCCACTGATAACAATATGACAGTAATAATCATGACCCTCATCTGAAGTCAGAATTAAAGACTGAAATTGCTTTTACAACAATATTTACCAAAAAGTAGCCAACATGAACCACCAGGAGCTCCTGGTCACAGCAGAACAATCAGACTTTATCTGTGTGTTGAACTGAATTGAGCCGTTGACGTGTTTTATTAGTTATGAATTCAGCTTTGCATTTATAAGAGGAAGATGTATTTCTGTTTGTTTAAAGACTCTGAACCCACTGGGCCTGGCTTTGTGCCAGACCAGACCACTGCTGGTGTCGCCCACAGGTGCACCCTGGGAAATGCAGTTCATCCAAGAGAGGGAGGGGGGACAGATTGGGGGGGGGTCTGAAACAATAGAGAGAGAGAGAGCGAGGGAGAGGGTAAGAGCAGGTACGCTGCGTTTATACAACAAACCCTTGGAGGACACATGACGAATGAGGCTCGCCCAACAATTGACACGGAAACAATGAGCAATTATTTGCAATTCAAAGACTGAATGGGACTTCATTATGATTTGGCCTTCGACATGAGAGTGCACACGGAGACGCAGGTAAACCCTCCACTGCTGCTTCTCACAGGAAAACTACGGCTTATAAACACAATGAAGACTTTGGTTTGTAGATGAATTAAAGAATAAAGCTTGATAGAAGTTAATTAACCTCTATTAACTCAAAATACAGATACTGGAAAACCCCCATGTCTCCGTATCCTTCAGCAGAGTGAGGCTGAGGATCGTCTCAACCTTTTATTGCTCAGCTATATATAAATAAGCTTCGGCACAATAACAAAACTGGAGTTCATCAGTGAGGCGTGTTTTGGATCCAGCAGACACAGAGATCGTCCTCTGACACAGAGCTTTGATCTCAGGTCGGAATCGCTTCCCGTTCCTTCACTCCAGTTTCTCCGCGGAGAGAAGAATCCGCTAAATGCCTCAAAGTGTTGGCTTAAAAAATCAAAACAAGTGTGACAGGATTGGAAGAGGAAGGATCTGAACCCGCGTGCTCACTTTTCCTGCTGCAGTTAGCTTTTATCGCGGCGAACCTTTTGTTCCGACGTGTTTTGGTTCTTCCTCTGCCTGACAGCCTGTCAAGACGAACACGGGGAGTAAAGGCCAGAAAGAGAACAGACTGAGGAGAGAATGAAAACACAGCACAAACCTTCCCACTCGGTGCCAGTAGATGTGTTTCCATCCACCTGTTTTTATGCACATTTTCAATTTGTGCATGAAAAAAAAAAGCCTGAGTGGAAAATTCTAAAACAAACTGATTCTTTTTCAGATTTTCCAGGTTATTTCTGTCTCACTTTCAGCTTCATTGTTTGCAGCCTCTTTTTCTGCCCTTTTCTCTCTGTGGTTAATTATCTTTGCAAATAAACTCAACCTACACGCTGCGAGCGAGCCGCAGTGCAAACCTTCGTCTCGCTGCGTCAGAATGAGCTCGTTTTCTGAGCGATCGCCGCCGCATTCAACAACACGACCACCACAGAGGGTCTCGGCCGCGTCGCCGTCGTTAAAGACACACAGCGGCCATTGTGGGAAGAGCTGAACAGAGGATCTTCTGCAGGGTGTGACTCACATCGCCCGAGGAAGACTGACCCCCAACACAAGCTTCTCATACAGGACACATCTGTTGGCAGCTCTGCTGTTGGAGGGACATGGACGGAGCTTTCTCCAAGTTTGCGTGAGACAAAACTAGATATGTCTCTGCTTGTGAAAGGATTTTGGTGACCCCTTGACCTCTCCGCCAGCGCCACCACCACCACCACCACCGAGCCGAAACTTCCCCTGTGTAACACGTCAAACCTATCAGTGACATTTGCTGTGTGATAAATCCCAAACTCTCTGCCAGTGCTGCCATCAGGCCGAGAGCTCCATTTCGTAACGAGGCCTTAGAGCCTGATGATATTGATATTTGAGAGAACTGGGAACGTCATCAGCCGTGTTTATTTCTTAGGAATTAAAAACCTAGGAGTAAAACCTTCACTTCAGCCCACTGTTCAGGATCTAAGGGAAGAGAAAGCATCAGTGTTTTGTTCATTGTGTCCAGAGCATGTTTGTGGTGAGGTGCGATCAGCCCTTTAGCCTCCACACGCAGCTACAAGGAGCTTTATATTTATGTTCATGATAATAACCAAGAGCAAGCAGGAAGCAGAAATCAACTATTTAGAATTAAAAAGGGTCACATCAAGGCAGCGTTTGAATTTAAAGCCGACAGTTTGGTGACCGAGGTCACGCAGTAATGGCAGCTTGGGGGCAAAAAGCCTTTTTAAAATTCATAAAACAACAAAGTGATTAAAAATAAATGGACACAAAATGCCCTGACGCTCAAAAAAAAGCCTGTTTTGTTTTTCACTTTGCTCATATTTTATTAGCGGTGTCGACACACTTGAATGGAGCCGTCGTCCCCTTTGGGCCACGGCAGGTGATTCATGGAGGCCAATGAGCGCTCGATTCTTTCTTCTGTGATTTGGGTAAAAATAATTGAACAGTTTTTAATCAGAAAGCCAATGTGCTCGCCACCCAAAGGAGGAGGAGGAGGAGGAGGAGGAGGAGGAGGATGCAGCCAGCAGCGGATGAACAAACCGACGCCACACAAAATAATGAAGATAATAAAACAACCGAGTTCATAAAAGACTCAAAAATGGAGGGACAGGAGATGTTTTAGTTCTGTATGAGAGGAGGAAGTGGAGGCAGAAGTTCAATTTTTGTGGCCCATTGGAAACAATGCATGTTCATAATTTAAAGGTTGAAACCTTAATTGAGAATTTCCTAGTTTGAGACGATAAAGTTTGTCTATCTATCTATCTGTTTATCTATCTAAAACAGTGCATGTGTTGGGGACTATTTTCAGCGGCGGATTAATCCACATTTGGTGCTCTAGTATGTAAAATCTCCAGACTTATCCTTTAAAAGTTTAATTCTCCTTTGTTAAAGATTTGTAAAATGCATATAGGTATGAGATCAATGAGCAAAATCTGCTCCTGAGCTCATCACACTGACCAGATATCAGCCTGGTTCCACACGGATTCTGTCGTCTCCGCAAAATTAAGTCGACAAAAGTGGGCGAAGCAGCTCCGGTTCAGAGCGACACGAGCTCCAGTGAGTAGACGTCCTGTGGGCTTTAGTGATGAGCAGCGATGCAGATTCTCTCTCCCAGACTTGAGCCGTTTCCTCAGCACCGCCTCCAGCCCACCTTAACTCCCACCTTACCAGCCATCTCTCTTTCTTTGTCTACAAACCTGCAGTCTGTCATTCACCCTGTGGTTTTTTTTTCCCAGACTGCCTGCTGCTCTCACACTCGCACAAATGTGTAGGTGTGCGCGGCCACATACGTTTCTCGTCCTCTGTATTATCTGAGTTTGTGATGCGCTCGCTGCGTTCGGCTCATTGTTTCCTTCATACATGAATATTCGTATTGTCTGCAGCTGATAAATGAACCGGGTTTGAAGTCATGGAGAACATTTGGCTGAAGAGAAGCCAAAGAAAATTTCCTCCACCGCCGTCTTTTGTGTTCTCTAGAGGCTTCACCTTGAGGTAACAGAAAGACCACATCACACATAATGACCCCATATAGACGATTTGTGCATGAAATGAGAAGCGTAACCTTTGTTCAAAGCTGCTGTTTCCCTGTGGTGCACCAGCGTCTCTCTGTCGGCTCAACGCACTGAATGCGTTTTTGACGCTCCCTCTCGGGCAGTGCCGTCATTTTGAGACAACCAGAAGTTTAAAAATGGACGAACATCTTCTGGCCTTTTTGTTTTAACTCTTTCGATTTCAAACGCTCATTATTTGTCAGTATTGAACAGCAAACCTGGCAACGCTTGCAGATAATTTATGGTTACATGATTTAATGCACCTTAATGCTCTCAAGCCTCTGCATCTGGCTTTTACCCAACACTGTCCCACACACACACACACACACACACACACACACACCCAGGGTCGGTGGACGTGCAGACTTGGAGTCGGGCAGGATAAGTGGAGGTGACAGGGCCAGCTGTGCTGTGTGAGGGCCGGGCCGGCTGGCAGAGCTGGGGGCCCTCAGCCTCTCCTCTGTGTGTGAGCGTGTCACCCTCAGTTAGGTGTCAAGCCCACCAGGCTGCTGCACACACACACACACACACACACACACACACACACACTAAGCTGAAGGTCAAGCAACAAACGCCGCTCTGCCGCCGCCGTCGCCATCAGGAGAAATGCCACTTGTATTTTTATCTCCTCCTCTTCCTGCTGCATCTCTTTATTTCTCTTCATTCACCTTCTCCTTCTCTTAATTGCTTCCCCTCTACCTCGTTCTTCTTTCTCCTCCTCCACCTTCACCTTTAACTTCACATCCCTTTTTGCAAACTTTTTCATCCATATTCCTCTTCTCATTTCTTCAAACCTCTCATTTCATCCTCTCTTCTTCTCCTCCTCCTGTTTCTCTTCACCTCCTCATGTCTTTTCCCTGATCTCCCTTCTTTTGTCCTTTTTCCTCTCAATCTTTTTTCCTTCATATTGTTGCCAGTGTTTTCTCTTCCACGTCTGCACTGATTTTTTTATTATTCTGCCTTCCATATTTTGAGATTATGTCACTTCAAGTCCGACTTTTTCAGAGGCAGAATAAAGGAAACCAGTCAGCCGCCGTCGAGTCCGTTCGCTTAAGGATCTCTTGAAGTCTTTTTTCATTTCATTTCGCCAAGAGGCACTTACATTCAGCAACTTTGTATTCTGGTAGATTTTCTGACACCTACCCTCAAATGAGTGTGTTCCTGCGTCTGTAGACACACACACACACACACACACACTCGTGCTGAGTGTGTTGCAGCTGTAGACATTTTCGTCTCAGACTTAATTGAGGCGTGGGCAGGTTGGTTTTTTTCTTCTATATTTTCTGTCTGCTGGTGTTTTTTTTAACTGTGTCGATGTGGCCTTTATGATATACATACTTTTCTTCTTCTTACTAGTATTAAACTTCTTACATGTCTGCACACGTCATGTTGCTGTGGTCAGATTTAAAGGTCCAGATTTCTGCTTCACACACAAACATTGTAAAAGCATGTGATTTCATTATTTAGTTGAGTAAAGCTACACAATAGAGACCAAAAAAAATCAAAGTGCAATTTCTGTGTGTTCAATATTCTAACTGGGAGATAAATTGAGATCCATGTGGAGCAAAGGCTTTCACAGTAATTGCCTTTTCAACGCTTTTAAAAAAAAGGGTTCAGAAGATGTTTGGGGTTTGTGAATGAAATGAAATATTTAGCCGTCATTTTCTATGCTTTGCTCATAAAGCTGCTGAAACTCGTCTCTCTGGTAAATTAACACAACAGACTCGTGCGATTTGGAGATTTCAGCTGCCAGCGTTGCAGTTTTGACAATGAGACAATGAAAGCACTGTGTCGCACAGCGAGGAGCTGGAACCCGTAGTAATGAATGTAAGGGTCAAAACTAGAAGGACAAATTCCTTTGAAATATCATCTAAGACAGAAATGGTAGTAAAAGTGGAGGAAGAAAAGCATCAGTAGGGTGGTGAAGTGGGTGGGGTTATGTTTGACTGGAGCTAAAAGTCAGTGAGGGGAGACTTGGTCCAAAACCTGGATGGACGCTCTCGCAGTTTAATTATCGCAACAGACTGTTAGAAACTGCGTTGGAAAGATTTTGGATTTGAAAGACTTGTGCTGATAAGAACCCGAGGAGAGAAGTCGACTACGACTCCCAAGGAGCATTGCGGTGAGAAACAATCTGAGCTTTAAATTCGCTTGCTGTGCAGCTGATGTGTGAGGTTGAGCTTTTTTGGATAAATTCAGAACAATGATTTTATGCAAAGGCTGCAACTAACAGCTGTTTTCATTACAACTCGTCTGACAGTTATATTTTCAATTAATTAACTCTTTAGTCATAAAATGGTTAAATACTTTCACAGTTTCCTAGAGACCAAGTCAAATTCGACTTTTTGCTGTGATATAAAACAGAGAAAAGCAGCAAATCCTCACATTTGGGAAGCTGAAGCTAAAGAGTGACTTTTTTCATGTTTTATTGTTTGTGTTTATTATGTTTTATCAATAAATGATTAAATGATGAATGATAAAATTTTCTGACAGTCGACTCATCAGCTGTTTCACTACTGGAACCTCATATTGGATTTTTGGTTCAATGTTGGATCGTTTAAAAAAAAATGTACAGATTTAGTATAATATAGTTTAGTATAGACTACTTGGCCAAAAGTATGTGGACACCCTGTTCATCCCAGAGGTGTCTGATGGGTCCAGTGAAGCTCTTCCACACAGAACTGGGAAAACCTTGTCTGACAACATTTTGATGTCAGAACAGGAAACAAACTGCTGCCACAAAGCTGGAGGCACATTGTTGCATCATGTCGTGCTGCAGTATTAAGATTTCCTTCAATTTGAACTAAGGAGTTTATGAGCAAAAGTGTCCACATAATTTTGGCCATATAGCACACGTCAACCATCAGTGACTCCGCTCCTCTTTTTGGAAGTGTTTGTATTTGGACATTGTTGAGGGTTTGGAGCGTGTGAATGAAATGAAAGATGGTTGTTTTGACGTCTGACTCGTAGTTTTTTTTTTGCTTCATTAGTTAAAAAGCTGCATGAAACACATTTTCTCTGCCTCATTATCGTTGCAGGCTTTTGCAATTTGGACATTTTATCTGTTATCGCAGTTTTGCGGCAACAAACAATGAAAGCTCTGTGTTTCCCATCGAAGAGCTGGAGCTTGTATAAATCAGTGTAAGAGATCAGAACCACAAGGACAAACTCATGTGAGTCATATTAAAGAAAACAGTTGTAAGAGAGAAAAATGGCTTTATTAGAAGGGTCGTAAGTGGTTAGTAATGTGTCAGCACAACTAGTCTGTTTCAGCAGAAGTGAACAGATGGGATCATTCAATGGCAAAATACAACAGAGAATACTTGTTTCTGATTGGCTGGCAGGTTAAATCAGACACCAGATGATTTGCTGCTTTAGATTATTTGTAGAACTGTAATGTCTTTTCTTAATTCCCTGTGTGGCTTCTTTTGTTTTTTGTTCATTTGATTTCATGAAAAGCTGCTGCATCGTGAACTTTAGATTCACAATGTTTGTGTGAAATGTGATTTTCTTACTAAACCAGTTTATGCATGTGATGCATTTGTACCTTAGCCAGTAAAACCACAGTGTTATAGTTGCACTCAGTTACACTTTTGTGCAAAAGCCTGTCACGATGCCATCACGTCTGGACACCAGTGATTTTTCGAGGGGTGCTCAGAGCTGCTATGCACGAGGGACAGAAATCAGAAATCTGTCTCACCTTTTCGTACCAGGACAGAACAAAAACCAAGCAGGACTTTGTTCCACTGTCTCAGCCACAGAGAGTTGAGCTCAGGCTTCCTCGGACTGATTGAATTGGCCGCTGACTGCAGAGCATACGTAGGTTTGGATGACTGGACGACAGAGTCGGTGGCTGCTGTCAATGTCAACATGTAGAACTACATTTTACCGGCACTCGGCTGCAGTCGGGCTTCTCTTGTGCTTGTTCTGTGCAGAGAACGTTGCTTATTGTGAGACATTTACTATTTAGTTTCATGTACAAGAAGATGACGAGAAGAGAAAAGAATCTCCTTTTGAAACTGGGGACGTTTCATGATGGCAGACGTTCTGAATGGAGGCATGAAACACTGCTGAACACTTCAAGTCTATTGCAGCTACTCAGGTTCATTCAAAATGGCTGCGAGTGACCTGCAGCGTCTCTGCACAGAACGATTTCAGTGTTTTCTGATCAACGTGCTTGACAGTGGCAACATTTTGAAAACCTCATCCAGCAGCCTTCAGAAGGAAAAGTTGACCAATGGTGAACTTGCATATAAACTCAAGTGGCCATTCGCACTTTTGCTTGGTGGTGAGGGCCATAGGACACACACTGTTTCTAAAGCTGATGCTGACTGGTCATGTGATCATTTAGTCCTTGATCTGTCAACATAGCCTCATGCTCTGATACAAATTTCCTTGTCAAGGAGAAAGAACAGAGACATTTGAGCCGTCGATGGAGACGGTTAATCGGTGGCTTCACCAGAGCTGCGTCTTCATCAGAGCTGCGTCTTCATCATCTACCATTCAGGAAGCTGAAGCGGACGACAGTGAGGAGTTCTGTGCACCCTGACAGTGACAATAACTCTGCTCATTATAGAAAAACCTGCAGACGAGAAACAAGCGATGGTGACAAATGCAAACACTGTACATTTAGTTCTCAAACCGGGAGTCTGAGAGTCTGGAGATTTTCAGCTCGTGCAGGAAAACAACCTGCCTGTTGCTCAGATAAAGTGAGCGGCGTGTTCTTTATCTGTGTCACGTTGTTTTGCAGTGTGTCACTTTTGGATGTGGTTAATGAGTTGCGAACATTTTGTGAACTAAGGTGTGTCGCGGCCTATCAGTCGGCTCTTTGGACCGTCCACCTTTGGACTGTGAGGACAAATTGGGCAGGAGTCTGTTTGGGGAACAGTTCAAGGATAGAAACAGCTATAAACACCCTGAGAGGAATGACTTCCTCCGTGTGTGTGTGTGTGTGTGTGTGTGTGTGTGTGTGCTGAGCTGTAGGTGGAGCTAACTGAGAACATTCCTCTATATCAGTGATAATATCATCTAATATTAATGCGAGGAGGCTCCTCTGCTGCTGTGTCAATATTGAAGCTGCTCTCCTCCCTCCTCCTTCTCTTTCTCTCTCCAACACACTCACACTGGAAAACTGCGAGAGCACAGCAGACCTTTGATTTGCAAAAAGGGAAATATTTATGGCCAGTTGTTAAAGCTCTCTGGGGAACAGTCCTGTGTGTGTGTGTGTGTGTGTGTGTGTGTGTGGGAGCACACTGACGAAAGATTTGAGAAAGCACAAAACCAAATGCAGAGCTCCACTCAGTCTGCGAGTCGACATTCGAGAGGAGCAGAATCAGATTTGGTCGTGTGGACGTCTTCTCTGTCTTTTCTTTTTGACTGGCAGGTCGCAGGAGGACACGCCCACATCCGGACGCCGGGGTCGTGTCTTTCTCAAAGTTAAAGTCCGCACAAGGAAGAAGGTTGGGCTCGACACGTGGAGCCGCACGGTCGGTTCAAACTCAGCTAAATACTTGAGATTCGACTGATCCCTTTTCCATCACCGGCCTCATCAACGCTGTTATTATTTTTATTCATATTCATTCATTTATTTATTCGTTTTTGAATCCCACATCCCAGTAAACCCAACCATCCTGTGTCAGGCTCTGAGGGCAGCGTTCAGCTCATTCGTGACAATGAGCCTCATTCATAAATGTTTTTCTTGCTTCTAATAAGTTAAAATTATCCTTTAAAAAAAATGAAAAAAGATGAAATAAGAAAACTAGTTAAGAAAATCACTCTAGAAACAGGAGATGTGATGTATAGCTAATAACTAGTGGTGTTCAAATTAGTTTTGTGCTCAAATCCTTTGTCATCAGTATATTCCGTGTGTGTGTGTGTGTGTGTGTGTGTGTGTGTGTGTGTGTGTGTGTATACCAGCAGTGTCATGTAGATGTTTCCATTTTAAGGCCTGTGAATGTAAGTCTACTTAAAAGCAGCCATATGGTCATATCTGTGTGTGTGTGCATACACAAGCTTATATATGTATGTGTGTGTGTGTGTGTGTGTCACATGGTTGCCCCCTATTAAACTTGCTGCAGCACTTAGCCTCAGCTCCAAAATGGCTTCAGATCTCAGGCTCTCAACATGGGGTGTTTCTTTAATGCCATGGTGTGTGTGTGTGTGTGTGTGTGTGTGTGTGTTTGCAGTGCAGGTGCATGAGGACTTCTCATCTCTCTCTCTCGTAATTTCTCTCTCGTTTTCGAGGAAATTATCTTTCTGCTCGGCTGCTCTTGCAGATCTGGTTTTTTTTTTTTATGTCAGCTTGTAAAAATCTGCAGGATGTTTGGCTGCTTTTTCTTCAGCCACAGTACAATTTGTGTAAAGACAGTGAAACATCAAGTTCATTGAGCTTCATGAAAACAACTTGACTGGATGAGATTCAAAGTGTTTTATGTTTCTAAGAGCGTTGATCTACGTCTCAAGCTCAAACAACTTAAATGTCTTTATCTTAAGGAATGAGCATGAAAACAAAGCTGGTGATGTGGTTTGTAGAAACTCAGGTCACACGTCCGCCAGCTCCTCGTCACAACAGCAGACAACTGTCTTTGTGTGTGTTTCGGGGGCTTTCTGGTATTAAATCCATACATCCTCCTCGCCGGCTGTGAATCGCTGCCTTTGTCCTTCAAAACTTTAAGCAGCGCGGCTTCATGTGAAAATCATATGATAACAAGAAGCTCACACACACATTTAGAATGCAAGTATATACACTTAACATAAACACACACACACACACACACACACACTGAAGTCCAAAAATATGTCTTTTGTTCCAACAGCTCTGGGCCTCATGACCTCGTTAACCAACCCAGATTTCAACCAATCCTCACATCTGGCTGATGTTAAATGATCCCTGCGTCTTTATTTGTGTGTGTGTGTGTGTGTTTGTGCGTGCGCGCGTGTGTGTGTGTCCAGGCAAATGTATTTATATACATAAGCAAACGGCTACTCTCTGCTGTGAGGCTCATCCGTTTCTTTTGGTTTCTGTGGTCAGGTGAGACGTGAGCGTCGGTGCTTTCGGACGAATGAACATCTGTGTTGTGTAAATTTAATGATACAGTATTATTAACTTCTTTCAGCTCTTCTCTGAAGCCATGTGATGATGTGATCTGTTCAAACTCAACACCGTTTCATCAAATTAATGTATTTCTACATTTTTCACAAATTTATCTGAACGTGTCAACAATAGATTTAAGAGATAAACTTGTAAAGAAGTTTGTCCTTCGTTTTCTGAAAACCTTTATTTTCTGCTCTACAGGTTTCCTGTGATTTAAAATATTTGTTTCTTCGTTGATGTAAAAATTGCAGTTCACGGCTCTTCTGCAGTAAAAAGACACCGATAAAAGGGAAATTCAAACCAGAAGTAGATTAAAATTCTTCTCAGAATTTTGACACTAGTTTGAAAGCTGTACATTAAACCGTGGTGATTGAGTCACAGCGCAAAGCCAGCGATGGTTTCTCATTTGGATCAGAGACACACGATTTCAAAGATACTTTAAATATCTTCAAGTCATATGTAGTTATGGTCTGTTTTGCCGACTCATGTATTTCACCTGACAGTCAGATCGGCTGATGAATTTTCTGTGGTCAATGTTTTGCTCAGCTTTTCTCAGAAGATTATTATGTTAGTTGCTTTTAGTTGCTGTGAAATCGCTGTGAAATACGCTGCAGATCCGAACGTGGTGGTTTGTTCATCACATTGATGCAACACAAAAGAAAAAAATACAACATGATTTTATTTTCCAGCTCTGAGATGCAGAGAAAATGACAACAGCTGATTTTCTCTCTGCTCCTTTGTGTCGCCTGTGACAGTTTTCTTGGCCTGTTTACATCCTCTATTTTATATTTATATAAGAGAAACATGTTCAAATGAGACTTTCACCTGCTTTAAAATAAGAGAAAGCTGCATCTTATTCTTCTTTCCATTATTATTATTTTGTGTTTCCGGTGTAAGTGCAGTTCACATATGTGGATTTGCCGTTTGCATGAATCTTCCTGCGTACGGTTTTTGGATTTAACACTATAATGGCTTCTGCTCGTCAATCGAGGCACGTGGCTCTCATTTAGCGCACGTCTCCCGCACGACGCGCACACACACACACACACACACACACACACACATGCATACATAAATATAGAGTTAGTCAATCAGTCAGTCAGCATGAGGCCTCAGTAAAAGCCTGCACCATGTGTTTATGGAGAGAGGGGGAGGAGGCGGATGGAGCTTCACAGCAGGCCAGTTTCTGTCTCGGCTCGTGGAGGATCGCTGCTCCATCGGATCCTTTGTGTCTTACTAAAGAGAGAAGACGCCCTCTTCCTCTTCCAAATCTGTCTGTGTCATTATACGAGTTTCCACCGTCGATAATCCTACAATATTAGTATTTTAGCCGCTCCTCTGAACGGCGTCCGTCGACAGCTCCACGGTTCCAACACAGTAATGTGACATTTATACAGTGAAAGTGCTGAAAACTGCTCTCAGCGTCATCACCATCAATTCATGAGCACGTTCTTTCATTGGCTTCAGAAAACACAGGAACTGACGGATCCTCTTCATGCAGCACTTTGATATATGTCATGTGCAGATGTTGTAGAAATAACAATAATAATATATTAATATATGAAAATAATGAGTTCAAAATGTTTGTCATCATTTTTCAGATCTGTGAAATATGATTCTGTCTAATGTTTTGAGCTTTGAGTCGATAAAAGAAAAGAAACTATTTACTCATTAAGCTCAATATTTTAACTGGAAATGGACAACAAATGGTTCAAGCTTTGAAAAATAAGAGGAGAGATTTTTGCTGATTTTCTATAAGTGTGAGCTATATAGAATTTGTTGTGAGTAAAGATTCAATCATTCAAGCTTCAAACTATGATTTTCTTGTCAATCTTGACCTTTTCAAGGTTTAGTGCATAATAACTTTCTCTCCAAATTAATTATTAATTAATGAACTTATCTAACTTATTTGTTGTAACATCTTCACTTCAAAATTGAAAATGAAAGTAAGATAAATGTTTATTTATTATTTTCTGCCTTGAAATGAAAGAACAGCCATGAACACAAACTCACAGGAAACATGAACTGTATCATTTTTTAAATGAAATTTTTTGTTTGTTTGTTTCATCTGATAAATCTGAGTTGATGGACCTAAATCTTAACTTGAATGTTTTATCGTAACCTGAAAGCAGAACACCTGAACTCACCTCGATAAAAATCAGCGTGGCAGCATTTTCATAACAACAAACTGGAAAATTACTGGATGTGATTCATCGACAGTAAACTGATTAATAGTTTGAATCGTTTGTTCATGAGAAAATGGAAAAAATTAATTGGTTTCTGCTTCTGAAATGTGAGGATTTTCTCTTTTTCTGTGTTTCGTATCAGGGTAAACTGAAAATCTTGACATTTGTAGAACAAATCGTCAGGAGGGACGAAGATTCGAGTGGAGAAACTGACTGTGTACGAGCTTGGACACGGAGCAGGAGTAATTACAGAAAATGAATGAATTAAAAGCAATAAGCAGAGTAAAAGGAGAAATAATGAGGGGAAGCGGGAAAGCTATGAAGAGAATGTGTATTATGTGTCTCCAGCTCAAGGTCGCCTTCGGTCCATCCTCCCTCAGCATGCTCTGCTCTCTTTAACCCTCACACACTCGGTAAATATAGCCCTGCAGTGATCACACAAGCCCTCTGCCGGTGTGTGAATGTGTGCGGAGCCCTCTTGCTTTCTTTTGTCCCATTCAACATTTAAATCTCATAAGGAATTTACCCACGTGCCCCGGCGGGTCAAGCGGAGAGGAGAGAAGAGGTTTAGTCTGCCGTCGACCTTTAAACCCAGTGGGACAAAAAAAACACCCAAAACAAAGTGAACATTTCAAAATGTTAATAATGAAGGAATGTCAGCAGCTTGTCCTTCAGCTTCAGAGGCAATAATAAAACAATAATCAATAGAGGAGAGAGTGGAAGGTGGGAACAGGAGGGCGTCCTGGTGGCTTGGAGGTGTAATGGCAGCCGCACAATAACACGGGACAATAGGAGATGTAGCGCTGGTGTTTGTGCCGAACAATGCGGCTCAGACGGCGACTTTAAGACTCAGCCCTCAGTCCGACTGCGAGGGACGTCGGCGCCCCGCGGTTTGTTTGGTGAGACCGGGGCCTCCTGCCACGGACGTTTGTGTTTGTGAGTTCGCTCCAGTACAAAAACGTGGAAAAGCATCTTTCTCCAGTGTGGATGAATCTGAAAAGTTGTTTTAGTGTGAACAAGTGAAAATAAGGTTTTCTGAACATAATCATAAGCTCAGGTTTGTTTGGGTTGTGTAGAAATATTCAAATTCTTACTTAAGTAAAAGAACAAAATTATTAGTTTTAAATGCATTTAAAGAACAAAAGTGAAGTAAGCAGCTGTAGTTTTGGAGTTTTAACTGATAACATTGGAAACATCTTATGACTGATTCTTCTTTGGCCCTTTGAGGCACGAAGCTCACATTCATACATGCTGTACCTGCAAACCACGAGAAGACATCTGAAGAGAACAAGTGAACAGCTGCAGGCAACGTGAGCTCTTCGTTCTGTGGAGTCAAAGTAAATTATAAAACCTAAATAATGAGGAAAACCGTTTATTATTTAATGATGCGTGTGTGCAGAGGCGTGTTTGAAGACCGATGTGTTTTCAGCAGGTTTAATTCACATCTCTCACTTCAAAATTACTGCTAAAAATCAGAATTAAGATGCTCAGAGTCTCTTTAATGCAGAAGTTTTTATGTTCGATCTCAACAAACTTCCGGAGCATCAAAGGCCGCCTTCAGTCCCGTGGTGAGTTCAGGAGCCATGAAACCAAAGTGGCCTTAGTCAAGTTTATCTGGAGCTTTGTTTTCCTCCTCGTCGCCCCTCAAAAGTCTAATGAAGCAGAAATCCTTCATCAAATTCCTAAAAATTTTAGAGCAGCCTGAATCAGATGCCTCCAGTGGAGATTAAACGTGACGCCAGCTGCTCCGGACGGCGGACGCCTCACATCTGTCCGCTCTGCCGGAAAAAAACCACATTTATTCGGTGCTTAGCGAAGAACCTCGCCTCCCGCTTTAATCACTGGCATTAAAAGCTTAAAAAAAGAAAAACACCCCACCCCTCCGCTGCCGTGGTTTGACAGGGGGGTGGAGGGCGCTGCCCCCTCACTGCGTTAGGTGGCCACGGTCCTGCCTGCACAAATTGGATTTTCTGCTGTCCAGTAGCTCAGCTGTTCACTAAGCATGATGTCACTGCAAATCTGTCTCTCTCTCTCTCTCTGTCTGTCTCTCGCACTCTCTCTCTCTCTGTCTCTCTCTCTCTGTCTCTATCTGTCCTTCTGTCCTTCTCTTTCTCTAGCTGTCTGCCTCTCTCTCTCTGTCTGTCTCTCTCCCTCTCCCTCTGTCTCTGTCTCTCTCTCTCTCTCTCTCTCTGTGTCTCTCTCTCTCTGTGTCTCTCTCTCTCTCTCTCTCTCTGTGTCTCTCTCTCTCTCTCTCGCTCTCTCTCAGCCAGTTTTAATTCAAGTGAAATCTGGGTCAAGTGAGGGACCAGATGAGATTGTTTAGCGCAGTAACGCTGCCTGATGCTTCTGCTGCTCAAAAACAAAACAAATAGTGTGTGTTTTAACGCAGCACGTGTGTGTGTGTGTGTGTGTGTGTGTGTTAGTGTGTGTGTATTAACGTGTGTGTGTGTCAGGCTTGTGTGCTCTTTACTCAGTTGCGTGTGTGATGTTACAGTGAGTCACTGAATCTCATTAGATGTGTGTGTGTGTGTGTGTGTGTGTGTGTGTGTGTGTGTCACTGAATTCTTCAGGCTGAAGCTCTGAACTTATGAAAATCTCATTATTTTTAAAAAATAAGCTGAAGTGTTGTTGGATTGTTGAATCCAGACCAGGGTCAGTAGTTTAATCTGATCCTGAACAGTCTCTGATTTAAAGGAGCATTCCTGCAATTTTTTATGCCCAGTAGCTAAATCAGGTTTTCTCATTTTATAAATTATTTTTTTGTACTGTTCTCTTCTTCAGTTTGTCATGAAAAGACGCTGGCAATGATAAACTGCAGTAAATACAGAAGAGCTCATTCACTTTCAAGAAAATCTGGAAATTCTTTCGTGTTTGTCTCAAGGTTCAAACAAAGAAAGATGTAAATCTGATTTAAATAATGACAAAGATTAGTGTAATTGCTGTCTGTTTGAAACCATGTGTTGTGTTGGCTCATCTGCAGCATTTCTTTGCATTTTCTCTCCATTTTTCTTTCTACCTTCTATAAATGGAAACATGTTCTGAGCCGTTTTCACCACTGAAGGATTTTAGTTCACTGGAAACTGGAAACAGGTAACAAATTTTTGATTCATGGGAAGATTAAAAATGTGAAATCAGTCCTGATCAAACCCTCCTTCCTTGTTTAACTTCCAGATCGCTGATTAAATTTTGGATCACATCCCAAAAACATTCAGCTCTGACAAACATTTGATGAGTTTGTTCGCTGTGCAGTTCAGCTCAGATCCATGTGACAGACATCAACGTGCAAAATGAGGATTTCAAGCCTCATTTTTAGAGAAGCAGACTTGTGACCAGAACATCGAGCCGATTTGAATCTCTGGGAAAAGCTTGTTTTTTGTTTTCACCACCAGAAGAAAACTCACAATGATCAAGAGTTGAACTTTGAGATCATCCAGGAAGTAAAGCTACATGTGTTTTCCACATTTAAAAATGATTGAAAATATAAAGGAATTTAAAAAGCAGTGATGAAACATTTCGGCCTGTGGGACACGCTGGAGGAGAGTTTAGGAAGGTTTATCCTCTGGAGAGCCGTAATCGTCTCAGTTAAGTTCACATTAAACTTCCTTTTAGATTTTGGTTTCTTGTGTACAAGTGGACATTTAGGCAATAAAGGAAAAGTCAAGGCGTCATTGAAATGAAAACCTCTGGGGAGCATGAATATCCACAGCAGATTTCATAAAAATCTGCCCACTACTTGTTGAAACATCCTCGTCTTGATACGAAGTGTTGGACAGGCAGAGTGACTGCTGCAAACGCAACACTTCCTGTGGCTGTTTCACAATAAAAGCATCACTGTAGCCTTATTGTGAAAGCTCTCACAGAGGATTATACCTGTGACCTTTCAGACGGAGGGTGATTTCTGACCTGCGGCGCAGTCATGTGATTTGATCACTGCAGCGTAGTTCTTACGTTGATATGGACAAACTGGACTCGGGTTATAGCCCAAAATAACTCATCCTGTTTGAGAATGAGCTGCTGATTGGCCACATAATGATGTTGAAGTTGTGAATGGTGCAGGACTCAGCGACTGCGACTTGAGCTCAAATAACAAAGAATAGATGTCAGCCTGGTTTGCTTTCCATCCAAGCCCGGATGTTTCTCATTTGATAGTAGAATGCCTCATTTGTGCCATGGATGTTTTTCTAGGGTTTTTTTGCTACACAGTGGAGCCATTATGCTTTACTTTCTTGAACAAATGGTAATTTAGATCATCAGATCCCCACCTCCCTTTGCAAAGAACTTGATAGTAATTACCAGAGGAAGATTGGGCTCAGAGGCTCCGTGTTAGGAGATAATGAAGCGGACAAAGGCTTCGGTTTCACAGCTCTTTGGTGCTAATGAGGAGATTCAGCGTGCGCCTGTTGACTCATGTGCCACCGCCACAGAACTTTCCCACAGTGTTGCTTTCAGCGCTGAAACTTTGCCACGCGCCGCAACTAGTCGTCGTGACACCAAGCCTCCAGACGCTCTGGACTCAACAGGCCCCGAAACAATGGTCTGTAAAGCCTCCATGATGCGACGGCCTCTGTGGAAACAGGTCTCGATGCTGTACCTGCTTTCTAACAGGCAGAAAAGCTGCAGTTGTCACATCACAAGTTAAATCAAAAGCTTTTCAAAGTGTCTCTTCAGCCAAATTCACCACATAACACATTTTCTCACCTCTACTTGGATCTGAATCTGAAGATAGTTTTGGTTTCATTTGTGCAGGTTTTCAGATCTTTCTCTGAGATTTCTGATGCTGCTCTGATACAATGAAGGAACTCATTTCATTTGTTTGTTTGTTACACTCCAAAGATTCAACAGCAACCAGACTGCATGAGTTTTAATCTATGGTTGTAATCAGTTTTCCAAATCTGACACAAGTTTGGACGTCATCGAACGAACCTGTTGGAGTTTAAATGAATGAGAACTAACACAACCCACATATCCTGATCCTCAACTAATGCTGCTTTGTTAAGTCGCCAGTTTTGATCAAGTTAAAGGAAAGTTTAGTGTTGCATTTTCATATTGTCTCTTTCAAAAAGAGACAGATGAAACAAAAGGATCGTGTCTCAAAAAGACTTTGACGAGCTCCCTCCAGTGCCACAGAAGACATTATTCAACTGGACTTGATGTGTAAAATTGGTGAAGTGCCCCTTTTCCTTCTTTGCTGTTGTCATTATTCTTTCAACACGACCAGCAAGTTTCCTCCACTGTGCATCAACTAGGAAAAAACAACAGGCCAGTTTGTGGAGGGCGACAGTAGATCAGAACTTCAGAACAAGACACAGTCTGTTGGACATTTGCACTGTGAATTTACCATGAGGAAAGATCATGTCAGTACAAATATTTCATTTCAGCAGGACCCTGAATCAATCCAGGTCCCAGACTATGAAGAGATGTCGCTCTTGAATTTTTTAATAGATTTATTCAGCGCAGTTGTTAAAAACACTCCATTCGAGGCCTCAGATAGAAATCTCAAAACCTGGTCAAATAAACTATCTGCACAACCAGATCCCACCAGAAGTCACTGTTAAATATGTTGTTCATGCTAAATTTGGCTGAAGTGACCCTTTAATCACAGACTTCAGGAAAAGCTCATGAATGCTTGAAAGAATGAAGGAGCTCCTGTTCACTGGACTCTGCTGCCCCACATAAACAATTATCTCCCCGATACTTATCACCATTCATTAAAGCAAATTACACAAGGCGTAATTATTTTCTGTTGCTCAGTTTTAAGACGTCCTCTGAGGCCGGTCTTGTTGTTTGTGATCTTGCCTGCTTTCTCCTGTTCTTGAGTCTGTTTTCTGCTGGCGTTTAAATATGAGATTGCATCACGACAAAACTGATGAAGAACCTTTTCTATCAGACGGAGTTGTAACCTCTGGGCAGCAGGTGAATGAGGTGGATCCAGGTTTAACCTTTAGCTGTGCTGAGGATGGTGTGTTCAGGGTCAACCGGAGGTTTGTTGGTGTCCATTAGGAGGGACGACAGTCCAGAAGGGTGACCGTTTGTCTTCATCCTGAAAGGTTTCCGTTTCCACTGAATTACAAAATACGGCCCTTTAGAAGCAGTTAAGTCTTGTTGGGGACTCTTGATGCAGCGAAGCAAGATGGTCTTTAAAAGGCAAGGTCTCTATCTCAGTAACGGTTTAAAACCTTTTCTCTTTCTTTTATATTCTTCTTCCCCCCGGCTGCAAGCTAATATTTTAGATTCCTTTCATTCCCTCTGTGAATAATTTGTTCTTCTGCCTGAAAGAATTTAAAGAGAGGTTGAAGAGCAAGAAATATGTTACTGGCATCACAAAACTGTCTACAATTTATTTCATTTCGTGTTATTGTTAACTCTCTATGACATTCATTTTCTATGTCATTTTTCTTTTTTCACTGCGTTTTTTGCGACCTTGTAGCGAAATGAAAGATCTATACAGTCATGTGGAAAGGAACATGCATTGACCATAGAAAGGAGAGACCTCTTTTTCATGGGGAAGGAGGGAAGGATGCACATTTTAAATGTTGGCAGAGTTGGTGCAAAGGTCCCAAAGTACTTCAAAAACTAATAAAAATCTAATTATTTTCTTTAAAATGAGAAGAATGAAAGATCCAGCCGTGTATAGAACAGGTTTTAATCATTATTTAATCTTTCAGCTCTGTGTCGGCACAGTTCACGTGTCGCTGTGCAGAAGTCATACATGAAGTCACCGCAAACAAAACTGAGACATTGACCCATTTCACATCGCCTGTCTAGTCAAGTTAATCACATTTAATTATTTAGCGCTTTGAATATTTCTTTTTTATCACAAAGTGCTTCACACAGCAAGGACATGAAAACATTAATAAGCCGAGTAAAGACTTTCCTGGAACACGTTTTGGATTTGGACTCTTGGCAAAATTAAACAAGTTTGGGCTTTGTGAAATTGTGAAAGACACTTTTTGCTATATTAAAAAGATGTGTTTTTTTAATCAAACACTTAATCAAGAGATTCATTTTGTTGGCTTGAATGATAAGGGGTCACTTCGATGTGTAATTTGAGTGTTGAGTTTGGGTGTGCTTTGTTTGATTTTCACTCGTCTCTTTCAATCCCTCTCATTAAGGAGTTGTTTTCACCCAAAAGGACTTTTCACCAACCATCATGTTGAGGTCACAGCGTTCGACTCATTTCACTCGGTCCAAAGCGCCACCATCTTGTGATGAATGTAAAATTTGTGTGAAAGATACATCTTTTTCTTCTGAACTGGTTACTCATGTAAACGGCTCCAAACAAACCAGCAGCATGTTTTTCAGTTGTCTTGACAAGTCTTCCATATGTTTCAAGTAAATGTTGCTCCCATGTGAAGAGGGAGGAAAAAGAAGACGAGTCTGACAGACGTATGACTGAGCTACTGAAATTTGTTTTCTTGTGAAACTTATTCTTGGCAGGTAAAGCATGAAGTTAATTTGCAGACACAGTATGTATGGTGGTAGGTTCTCGGGGCTCAGAGGCAGATGGTTGAGAACCGCTGGTCCAGATGGTGCTGATGCATCCGGCCTGACCGCAAGCGCCGCCTCTGCGGTTTAGAAGCAATCAGGAGTAGCATTTGACTGGAAACCAGCCAAACCAACACAAACCAGGGAGTCGGTTCACTTGACGTTCTTCTCCTCCGCCTTGTCTTCGTTCTCCCTCCTCACCTCCTTTGCTTTCCGCTCCTCTCTCCTCCATCCTTTGCTGAAGCTCACTCCGAAGGTGCGATCGCACCTCTGGCTGAATTTCTTCAGGCTCAAACCGACCATGAGCGAGGCGTTCAAGGCTTGTAAACAAAAGTCACGTGACTCAGTCGTAGCCGCTTTGCTGGACAGATGTTTAGTCGCCCGTCATCCTGCCAAGTTTGGAGATTTTTGGCAGCAGAGGGGAGTCGAACCAAATCAGATTTCAAGTCCCTTTATCTTTAAATAAGCTTGATGGATTTAGCCTCGCCAGTTTAGGACACTTAAACAGCTAAATTTGTGCAGGTCATAATCGGATTGTTTGCTCAGCTGCAAACCTGCATGTCTATCTAGCAATAAAACACCTTTTGTGGTCGGTGGCTGTTTTTTAGGGTTTCAAATTCTTATGCTCAGAGCAACTAGAGCCCTTTATTACATAGGCAGAGATTTGAGTTGAGTTTTAAGTCAAACAAATAGTGAATAAATCAGTTAAAGAAATCCCTCATGACCCTGAATGCTCCGGGGTCTCGACCTAAAGCTTGACAACGTCAGCCCTGAACTGGAGGCTTCAGGGTTCAGTCAAATCCTCAGTTTGAGCATCTCAGTTCCCAGTTCTCACCTCAGCACTGAAACACTCCACAGCTGAAATAAACTGCAGAGTGTGAACGCACCTATACGTCCCAGTTCATCCCAGTTCAGCATCTGCACACCGGTCCAGC
Organism: Holacanthus passer; assembly: GCA_025331565.1. NCBI lineage: Eukaryota > Metazoa > Chordata > Actinopteri > Pomacanthidae > Holacanthus > Holacanthus passer. The sequence goes on along the minus strand of JAFREQ010000093.1, from coordinate 1,565,143 downwards.
ATCCAGCCTGTTCTCAGCTCTTTTGCTCCGTCACACCCCTGTTGTTTACCACTTAAGCAGGCAAGTTAATTGGCAGAAAATAAAAGAATACACCAATTACCACTCTCATTCTTTAATACGTCTTTAATCACCGCTGCCCCCCCCCCACCAACACCCCCGACGTCCTCGTTCATTTGTGCGAATACACAAACTCCCCCATCTCTCCTTTAATTGTTTTCAATTTGTTTCTCGTTAGCACTTTCATACGCCTGCACCTCCTTCTCTTCTCGCTTTTCTCTCCATCGAACTGGATGCAGATTTAGAGAACATGCAAAAACTGTAGTTGGGAACGAGGGGGTTTGTGTTGGAGGTCAAATGAAGGAGGAAGAGGAAGCAAGTCGCGGTAAAATGTACACAGGAAGAGCAGAAAGGTAATACTTTGAAATATTTCCAGGTGTCGTCACCAGGAACGGAGCACAGAGGGTGAAAGGAAACGCAGAGACCATCTTCGTCCTCCTTCCTGCTCTCCACCACATAATGAAATAATTAGATAATTAGACAAGTAATTGGACCGATTCTTTTTTTTTCTTTCCTCCTGCTGTGACATCTGCTGGGCTGCGGAGATGAGCAAAGTGAAGAAGAGGAGTACGGATTTAGATCAGCACCACGCCCATCCGAGTCCGAGCCTGCCCCGGTGCATTATGGGGAAACGGGGACCCAAACTTCCCTTGACCAATCGTTTGCCTTTTCAAAATCAGCCATGCGTTTCCATGAGAGGAGAGTGATTTGCTGCACACATGCAGTCATCCGTCGTGCTGCTGTTTGATGTTGGGGGGTGATTCGTCAACCAATCAGAAAGCTCGACCTAGTTTTTTTTCTCCTTCCCTTCCCTGAGCCATGACCACGATCAAATGTTGAAAGTGTGACTGGCTCGACGCCAAGGCGACATAATGTGAAACCTCCAAACCCAGTGTTTGATGTGTGGTACGATGGCGTGTATTCTCGGGTCGGTTCACCTTCTTAGGAGGCGCCGCCCAATTTTGATTGCTTTTACAGCGTTTCTGCTGCGTTAACAGGCGTGTGTGTGTGTGTGTGTGTGTGTGTGTGTGCGCACATGTGTGTGCGATGGTGTTGTGTTAGTCACAGAAATAGCTGCCAGCGCACATCAGCCTCCTTTGAGCTCATCACCGGATACTTCAGAGAGAGAGAGATGAGATGAGATTAGGGATTTGGTTTGCCGAGAAGCCGTCAGATTGAATCGACACACCGCGTTTAGGCTGCGTTTCCTTTTTGTGTGTGTGTGTGTGTGTGTTTTCCTGCAGTTTGTTTGAGTCTCTGTGTTTTACCATGCCTTTGGCCAATCATGCACATATTTGCTTTATTCATTTTCCTCCTCATTCCCCAGGACACACACCCACACATACACACTCATACATACATGCACATACATAAATGCACACACACTCTGCCAGAGGTGGTTGTGACTCTTCTTAAACAAGCTTTTATATTTCTATTTGTTCTCACACAGACACAAAAAAACGAAGTTTGTCTCCTGCAGAGTATAAAAGGATTCGGTTGATCTTTCCTTTGCTGTGATGTTTGTGAATAACTGATTTCTGTTTCCACACTTAAACATCTCACTTGTTTAAATTACTTCTGTCTTTCCAGTAATTTGGAGTTTTGTTTTCATACAACTCTTTATTGTAGTTTTTAATTGACAGAAACTTTTATTGCATGACACAAACCATGAACCAGTGAGGGCTCATACTTTCTACATTTGTTGTTTTGAAAATAGAAATGAATAGAACATGTTTGCACATTTTAAATCTGCACTACGATTATATTACCTTTAATTCTATGTAGAACGTATTAATGTCCCTTTGAAGACAAAAGGCTTCAAATATAGCAGAAAAGTTGGAGCTCAGTAAGGACTGGTGATAAACTGTGTTGACGGCAGTGAGGTGACTCTTTCTTGCTTCCTTTCTTGACGGTCGCGTCCTCCGCCGCCTCGAAACGAGACCTTCGATGCTTCGCCGAGGCACCAAGGTCGGACTTCGCTTCTCTCCAGCGGTCAGTCAGACAGTCAGTCCTTGGGGCGACATCTGAGAACGCTGTTATGAACCTTGCATGAAAGAAAGAAGCGTCCAAAGACAGAAGAAGCGCTTTCAGAAATGGATTCACTTTAACTACCGAGGCCACAGAATGTACAGGAATCATCTTTTTTGTGCTGGTATATACAGAACTGGGTTTGCAGCTGTGTACTGGATTCGCTGAATCCTGTGGTATGAACACTGAAGGTTATCACACCGTGTACATTTGCTCATCTACAGTATTAAATTCTACCATATTAGTGTTATAAAAAAATCAAGTTAACGTCAAGTTTGGACAAAATATTTTGTGAAATCATAATGTTTTTGTTAAACCATTAAAACCTTTCTGTTTTCAGATATTCTGAGACGCTTATCATGAAAATCTGATACAACTCTTTACACAGTAATAAACTCATTAGCAGGAAACTACTGCTTGTTTACCTGCCAAGGCCAAAGAAAATACTTGTTTCTGATTAGATATGATTTTAAGGAAGTTATGTTGCCCTAACGTTAAAGCATTAAAACATTAATTATTAATTGAACAACTGACTTTATATCAGCAACACTCAAAGAATGTAGGACACGTGATGGCGGAAGTGTTAACCTGGATCCTTCAGAATAAAAGTCTGCGCTTTGATCGATACAGAACTTTTACCTAATTAGTTGAGATGTTCCTCCGGCTGTCTTCTTTTTAGCATTACAAAACCTGTCCAGTGTTTTGTTGTCCCAACTTTTGTCCCAATTCCATACATTGTCTGTGCACTATTTTCAATTAAACATAGGGTTTAAATGATTTGCTGTTTTGGAATTGGGGTTGTACAAGAACGAGCTTATGTCCGTCCTTGTTTCATATAGTTGATACAAAGCAGACTTGCTTTAGTGGCTGTATGTTGGTCCAGATAACCAAAAGCAGCTAAAATCTATGACATGATAAACGTCTCAATCTTCATATTTGTGTCACATGCATGTCGGTCCAGGGCAGATGATCGTGCTGCTGTTCAGCCTCCTGTGGCTGGTGTGTCAAAATGTCCGCTCTCATAAAGACGACCGTGCAAAGGAACATGTTCAGACATAAAAAAGATCAACTGTAAGATTAACTGTACACATCATTCTACTGTCCACTGTCGCAAACTGTAAAGTGGAATCCAAATCACAGTAAACATGGAACATGTGTGGAAAAAATGGATTTGTCTGCCAGGAAATTTCTGTTTTAGTGTTTCTGGTTGCTGACTCGTCATGTGATGTCCCTGTTTCAAGGCCCTCGCTGTCACTGGATTATTTGTTTCACCGAGTGGAGGTTATAATCGGGGTCAAAGGGCAAAGAATTCGACAGTAAAAATGTTATTTTTAACCTGTAAAAAGAAAAGCAGCCTCTGTGGAAACACTACAGCTAATTGGAGCTAATTTGGAGAGCGAAGATCAAAGAGGTCTGATGCAGCATTGATTTTTAGGGCTTCATCCAAACTTGGAGGGAAAAAAAATCTCACTACAGCTTTAGAGAAAATTAATCATCATCCTAAAGAACAGCACTTGTGAATCTAAGCTTTTGAGTGAAGCTTCTTTTGGTCTTCTGTTGGCGAAGTTTGAATTTCTGTAAATCTGTGTTCAGTTTTTATGAGGAAGTGATGCAGCCTGGGTCCTTTTGTGAGACTGAAAGAAGGATCAGAGCGTCCACTTTTGCTTTAGGTCCTAGCACAAAGGGAATGGACATGTAAACGCCTTCGGGCTGCTTCTTACTGTTTTATATTTGTTGTTGAAAAAGACAGTGAAGTGCAACATGGGAACGAACCTCTGAGCGTTTCACGCGCACACGTCTCACAACATAATAAAGTGGCTTCAGAAAGCTCAGGGAAATCTCATGAACACTTGTGCTTTTTGACATCTTACTTCCTGCACATAAAGAGACGGAGAACAGGCCTGAGTTCAGACCAAGCGGGAACCTCCAGTGCTGAAAAATGAAGCCAACATGGAAGTGAAAAAAGCTGCAGTTCCTCGAATAAACACTAGGTGCAGGCTCCAAAAGGGTCAATTACATTTGACCTCCATGTTAAAATGTCCAACTTTGCGGCAGAAGAAAACATGTTTACAGCCTGGTACAAAAAATGGCTTTAGTCTCTTTAGCTGATTTTCTACTTCATGACATCAACTGTACGAGGGTGAATTTTTTTATAACACACTTGTTTAAAATCTGAAATTGTGCATAATGAAGAGTGACGTCACTTTGATTGACAGCTGCCTGCTGACTGTCGGCTCCAAACACGGAGCTCATTCAGTCACTGAACTTCAGCTGTTTGTGCTGGTTTTGTCTTTCGGATATTTGTTCCTGTAAATACTGGATCAATAACTCTGCTGCTGAGCGGTTCATTAACTAACAGACTGTCCAGAAGTCGGCGCTGCCGTTTTTTCTTTACTAGTAAACATGCTAATGGATTAGCATCGGGCTCCAGCTAGCTGCCGCCGGCTGTGCGGGGTCTTTGTCCGGGACGTCTGCGCTGTTTTCTCGGTGAGTTTGTTCTGGTGTTTGTGGAGCTGCTTGTTGGCTGGAGTTTGACTGTGCTGCCGTGTTGACTGTGTTTCTCCGGGAGGAGACGGTGGAGGTTGAGCTAAGCTAACGATGCTAACGGGAGCGTCTGTTAGCTTCAGTTATTAAAGCTGCTGAAGTCAAAACCTAATAACAAGTGTTATAGTTTATGGTGTTAATACTTTAGAATAAAAGGCGTCTGTTTGAGGTTGGAAAATAAAAACCCTCCACGTTTGTTAACTAATTTTATGTAATTTTAAACTGAACTGGGTGTAAATACAATAAAGTTTTTGTAACTTCAAAATATTAACGTCTCATTTCTGAATGTTTCCAGAAATAATGTTTACCCAGATGTTGTTAGTGGTTAAGCTGGAGTTGGTTATTGAAGCTAAACAGTAACATAAAATTTGACGATCCACGAACTCAAACTTTATTATTTATATTCATATTATTGCTAAAACAGAATTTTAAAAGTTTATTATACTCCTGAAACTGACTGACTGTGATCGGCTGGAGGCTAAAATGTTCACATATAACGTTACACAGGCTTATTAAAGTACCTTAACCGGTGCCGAAACCACCGGGTTAGCCGGCCGGTACCGCCGGGTTAGCCGGCTAGCTCGGTGAGCATGTTTCATTAAACAGGCTTCATTCAGCTCCACCCTCGCTCCACCTCTTTGTCCATATTTGGTTTAACCGGAGTTAGGTGACGTCACCACTGCCAAGATGGCTGCGCGCTACGATTTGCTTCATTTTTGCTATTCAGAAATCTATGGGTGACGTCACGGACACTACGTCCATGTTTTATACAGTCTGTGATTCAGACTGAAGCTGAGCTTGGATCAGCTGATTGTTTAATTCAAGCTTCACCCACATCAACTGATTGGTCCAGCTGACTGGTAACATCCAATCATATTCACACAGCTGCAGTCTTTATGACCTGATACCCTCATGTCAAGGCTCATTCTGTGTCTCGAAGCTTTTGGTTTTGTCTTTTTGGAAAAGCTAACCAGTGAATGCAACGACAACAAACAGCGTCAGGTCTGAGGCGTTAACTTAACTTGGCTTGTTGTTCTCCATGGTGTCATCGTCTCACTTCCTCTTCCCTTAAGCCCGTGTTCGGGTTAATTAGGTATTGATTTGATGAGGGCCGGGCGAGGGGCCCTGTTCTAAGGGCTTTGGTCGGGCTAAATTATTAATGTTCATGCAGGACTATATATAGCTTCGGTCCAGTGGTCACAAGGAAACATTGGTTCCCTGTTCCTGCTGCTTTGCCTCCCTGTTTTCCTCCACGTTCATCCTGGGACCGATTGTGCTGCTTCCTTCAGTTTTGAGTTTCTTTCCAGGGCCGTTGAAAATGGGAGAGATGCCGTTTCTTCACACGCTCGCCTGTTATGTGTGTGTGCTTTGATTTGACAAGCAGCCCCTGAATGAATTTTTGAGCAGCTCGGTTGCTCTCAGACAGCAAAGCAGCGGTCCGACAGCACCGGGAGTGTTTTTTCTCCTCACATGTTTTGATGTCGTACTCGCTGGATTTCCCTGCTGTCGCATCCACGACGAGGCAGAGAAATGCAGCGTTTCCTGGTCATTTCTGAAAAATTCTCCATAAGAATATAAAGAGGCTGATGGCTCTTCTTGTTCCTCCATTTTCTGTCCACAGTTTCTCTGTTTGGTCTCTGCAAGAACACGACTGATAAATTGTTATTTGCAAATATCAGATATATCGTATTGATTCCACGACCAGTCCCTCCGCTTCACAGTCTCCAATGTTCCTCTTTCTTTCCACTGTCTGTATCTGTGTCTTTCAGCCATTTTACAGTCGACATATTACAGCTTGTTGTTTGTTAAGTTCATGTTTTATTTGTTGTAGAATTTTTAAAAAACTCATCAGCATCAGTCTCTGGCTCTAGTTTCCACAAGTTAAACCTCTGTTCTGTCTCCTCCTGCTCTCCATCATCACTGATGTTGTCTTTTAATATTACTAAATGTATTTTTATTACCCCACTTCTGTTAAAAGACAACTGAAAGAGCACAAGAGTTACTTGAGTTATTTTACCTGTTATAAACAACACAAAGAGGAAAAGTAATTCTGCTGCACTAAGTTTGATTAAAACACTATTAAATGTTCGCAAAGTCAAAGTTCAAGCTATTGAGTTTATGTGCATCATAAACATGAAGGATGAAAGCGCTGTTGTTCTCTGAGTGTGTTGGCTGCGTTTAGAATAAGAGACACTAAAGGTATCTTCTTCACATTAACACAGCAGCAGGTTGTGTCTGATGGCACGTGACATCATTTTAGAAAAGCTTTGTTGTCCTCATCCATGAGTGACAGGTCAGCAGGTGGTGCAGGTTGGACTGAAACTGGTTTTAGGTCCACAGTTCATAAACGCATCAGAAAATCCAAATATACAAATAATATTTCAGCTTTAAATGAAATGACTTATGAGATTAATCAAGTGCTTAAATAGTGTGTGTGTGTGTGTGTTTACATAATCCACCTCTGCTTCATGATTTAAATTGGGATTCATTGTGTCATTCACATGGTCACATCTGTTCACATCTGTCCACATGTCTGACTTGTTTGTGTTTCTTTGTTCCTCCTGGTGCAGATGTGGATGAGCTCCACGTCTTGTGATTCCCTCCACGCATGTTTTTGTGTGTGTGTGTGTTTTTGTGTGTGAGTCTCTGAGTTTGTGTCACGCTGCTCTCGGCTGCGCTGCCGGACCCTGTGAAGTGAAACGAAGTGACACAATGGAGGTTTCAGAGATTGGGGACAGCTCAGTGTGTGTGTGCATGTGTGTGTGTGTCTATATTCACATGCATTTTTGCATAAACACACTGATAGAATCCCAGATGCCATAATGTACATTGTGTGTGTGTGTGTGGTCTCTCTCTCTCTACCATGTCATGTGTGAATGCTTTTTGGCCCACAGTGAATTCACTAACTGACCTACATTTCTGGAGCTTTTTGCCTGTGGCTCAGGAGACTTTGTCGCTGTTATCTCATCTAGCCAATCACATCCCCTAATCTCATTTGTCCAATCACATCCTCGATCTCATCTGTCCAATCGCAGCCTCGGCCTCGCGGGGGGAGTCATCCTCTGCTTCCCGCCGGCCGCTGCTGGAGATGCATTTGTGACCGACTGTCACTTTAAATATGAAAACTCTCCATCTTGTGGCCCAAATGGCACGAGGCCTGTGCAACTTTGACTTTCAGCTCCGTTTTTCTCACGTCGCAGCGCTGCATCCCTAATTATTTCCCCCCCGACATGAAAGCAGAGCTGTATTTCTGTGCATATTGGCAGCTGGAGAGGAGGGAAAAATTGAAGCTTTTGAAAATTCTTTGAAGCTTCCGTTTTTTTGTTATCAAAGCTGCCTTTGTAGGCCGCATGAATTTTGCATGTGCAGGTTTAAGGGAACTTTGTGATGTGTGTGTGTGTGTGTGTGTGTGTGTTGCACCATATGCAATACTGTACTAATTTGAGGAAGTGGGGAAAGAGCAGAGAAAATGAATGTTGGCTGCCCGTCAGAGGAGATTTGGGCATCAGGATGAAAACATGAGTGATGGGTTTAGTTGATTCACTCTTGTTTTGCCAAAATAAGAGTTTCTACTTCTGTAACATTTGAGGCGTTAAATGTCATGGAAGAAACTTCTAAAAGCCCAATCTATGTGACATCTGTAGTTCCAAAAGAGACATGATGAGATCTGTTGGATCTTTTTTACAAGTTTAAAATGTAAAAAACTAACAGAGACGTCTTTAGTGCTGTTTTCTCCATCCTGTTCTTTCTAAAAAGTTGGCTTTTAGTTTGTCAGTCTGTTGCTTAGCTCAGGCCTGTGTGTGTGTCTTTTCATACCAAACTTAAATGAACTGAAACGAGCGTCAGCATTGGCAGCATTGAAAAGTTTTGATTCAGTTTGAGATGTTTTGTATTTACTGTGAGAGCCGTCAGAGCAGATCGTACAGGTGCGTCTCCAGATTCAGTCGGCAGGTAAAACCACAAGCTGCCTCAGTGTTAATTTCTATATTGTTGACTGAGATGTGATTTGTGAATGACTGCAGCTCCTGTTTGTCAGCTTTAGTCTACAGAAATCCTCCTGTTTGCTTTGACTTTCTCCACAGTAGTTTAATTAATGTCCACAGGACGTCAATGTGCTGCTGCAGCCACGTGCAAATTTCTCCTGTTGTGTGCATGAAGAGTGTTTAAGTTGCTGTGGACAGAATGAAAGCAGTTGAATTACATCCACATGAACCATTTTTATTTAGAGTCCGTCCATCTGAGGACACTGCAGCGGGACAATGATCCTAAAGACACGCTTTATAGTCAAAGTGTAATATTTTTGATTGGCATCGTTGGTCACATGATCAAAATCCAACTGATCGTGTGCTTCAGTACTGACAAAGACAAGCAAGAAGTGAAGCTGGTTAAATATTCAGTACATTAAATAAAAGGCTGTGATTCGCCCTCAAATTAAAGCTCAGCATTTCGATCTCAAAGCCGTCGTTTCATTTCAGTCCAATGTGCCGGAGCTAACGCGATGAAAAACCGGGTTATGGACTGAAACCTATAGCAGCCACGGTCCTTGAATCTTTGATCTCCTTCCTATTGGCTGCTTGTGACGGAGCTGAAGTGGTGTTGCTGCTATCATGAGGTCGGCCGTAATGATTTTATAATAGAGAAATGCATTTCCACGCAGGCTGTGTTTATCAAGCTAGTTTATTCCTGCAATGTAAAGTATGTGGCCTAACAAGTGGCTGCACTTGAACTCTGTGTGTGTGTGTGTGTGTGTGTGTGTGTGTGTGTCCATTCCTGGTAAAAAGAAAAAAAAATGCACACATTCTCACACACACACACACACACACCTACACGTGTCTTTGTCTCTGTTTCTCTCCGTCTGCCTCCATTTCCATTTAATGGAGGGTGAGGTGGGGGGTGGGAGATGGGGGAGGGGAGGGGGGAGGAGGGGGGGTCAAGTTGAAATTGCAATATGTATTTATGTTTCTCTGTATGCGGTTGCCAAGCAACAGCAGAACGAGGGTATTTACAGTTAATAAAAAGTGAGTGACATTAGCTTGGTGGTGTATTAGCGGTAAAGTGCTAATTTGCTTTAAGAGCTGGAAAGAAAGGCGAGGTTGTGTGTGTGTGTGTGTGTGTGTGTGTCTTTTGTGCATAGTGACTAATAAATGCTTCCACACCCTATCTGTATAGGCTCACGTGTGTGTGTGTGTGTGTGTGTGTGTACATAATAAAGGCTCTTGTCTTTGTAGATATTTCAGTGTGTTTCTTTTTGTGTGTGTGTGTGTGTCCAGAAAGCCTTTGCACAGCCTTGTTTATTGTTTATGTGTGTGTATTTTGCTCTCACCTCATTGTGTGTGTGTGAGTGTGTCTTAAAATAGCTTCCATGCTATTGTCCAAATGTGTGTGCACACGAGTGAGTCTGTATAAACACACTAATGTATTTTATTTTTAATATCGTTGTCAGTTTTCATAAAACCTTAAAAATGGTTTAAATCCATCAGATGACTGAAGAAACAAACTGCTTTGTGCTGCCGTTTCCAGTTTTGTTTTTGCTGCTGGACGAGAGCAGCGGAGGCTGTGCATCAGCAAAATATGTCCTACGGGAAAACCACTTTGTCATTTATGTTCCTCACCCATCAAAACATAAAATAATGGCTCCTTTAAAATTGTGTCCTTGTGTAAATGCTGCATTTTGAAAAACAACACTGGAGTTATTTTAGCCTGTGTGACTGTATTTTTCTTTTTTTTATCCTTTTAGTATTTGAGCTGCTGTCATTTGTTGTTTTGATGGTAAACATGTCAGCGTGCGTTAATATCTCTTCTCTTCTCTCCTTCACAGGCTTTGAAAGCATCTTGGAAGGCTTGTTTGGGCCAGGACTAGTCAAAGATATCACCCTTTTCCAAGGTAAACATGCAGACAGACACACAAACTAACTAATACACATTTGTAAACAGAACTTTATACAAACAGAGAAGAAACTAAATCAGAATGCAAATGACAAGAAACTGTCAACATGAACAAAATACAACAATCAACGAACATTTATAACATGGAAACTATTTTTTATTTAATTTTATTACTGTTTGTGTTGTTTACAAGGACTGAAATGATTTAGAGTTTATATTTTGCCTTTTACATTTTGGTTGGACCTTTTTTTAAAAATCATCATTCTACATGCCATGATATATTTGTTTTAGCTGACGCTCAGCTCTTATTCTTCCTGTTTATTCAGTGTGAGAGACTGAATAGAGGTTGAAATGACAATGAGTCAACCAGCATCTCTCTGTCTGTTTACTGATCTGTCTTCAAGACGTTTATTTCCATGTCGACAGAACAAACTGTTTAGAATATATAACAATATGATTCATTCATGCAAGAGCCATGTTTAATTTAAAACTGTGGCTGGACAAACCTGACAGATGTCACAACACACAGCGTGGACCAGCTGAAGTTAATGAAGCTGGTTTCTGATGGTCTCAACTGGGCAGAGATGATCAGATTCTGGTTCAGATGTTAATGAGGAAACATTGTTTGATGGATGGAGTTCATGGCCATGTTAGAAGCTTTAGTAGCTGTAATGTTCATTATAGATCAAAAACAAAATTGTTGAATGTAAAAATTGGAGACACAGCTTTGCTGTTCTTAAATCTTTACTGCTACTTGGACAGACCTCAGACAGACCTCTCCATCCACGATGCCAGCGTGATTAAAAAACTCTGGTATAAACAAAAATAGTTGTCACCTTTGTGTTTGTTCATGTTCGACACTAAGATTTAGTAACGTACAGAAATGTCTCAGGATGCTGTGAGAGCTGTCCTGTGTGTTTGCATTCTGTAAGCTATTTATCTGTAAGTCATTCTACAATGCACACCACTGAGGGAAACACCAGCGTGTGTGTATGTGAGCGCCCCAGAGCCCTGAGAGAAGGAAACACAGTCTGCACTCATATTAGATCAAACATGGTCGTCAAGTCACAAAAACTGCCACTGAATCGAATTGACGGTCTCTCAGAGATGTTTCCTGCTCTGACTGACACAAACAGGGATGTCATGAGAGCGAGCGAAGACCAATCTCACCTAAACACCCAGATCTCTCTCTCTCTCCTATCATGGAGAAACGAGGTCACTATGGCGTCCTGGAGTCATGTGACCCCTCCCCCACCGACTTAAGGCATTTTTAGAATATTTCTGGCTCGCCGACGTCATTTTCACTCATGCATTACGCTTCCATACATACGCACACATACACTCTGTCTGTGCATGTGAAGCACTCCGTTGCTTACGGAGCTGTGGACAGTGAAACAGTCTGTCAACTTTATACTCACACAAACACAAACACGCTCTAACCATGCTAGATTTTATGAACCTGCTCCGATATTCATTAAAAAGAAGCTTTTTAATCTAATTATTTTCCCTCAAAGGGCCCGTATCCTCTTCCACATCAGTGATTGGTCATTTCCTACACTTCCCAGAATTCTCTGTGGCACTTGCACATGCTTGTTGACCTTGCTGCAGTCAGTCAGTCCTCGTCAAGCTGAAAATCTTCATGTGACCATGTTGCATTCATCCACTTGAAGCGACTCTGTTCTGTTCTGTCTGATGTTGTTGAACTTTTTCATAAGATCTTGAAATCTTTTAACAGCATTGTTGCATTGTTCCTGATTTACTCTCTGGTCTATGTCTGTCTGTGGGTGCAGACATGGGTTTGATTGATTTCTGCACTAGGACCTGATGTTTACAGTCAGTATGGATCCGACTTCATACAAGTGCTGTTTGAATTCATTTGTCTGACCGGTTTTCCACAGTAAACAGGAGAAATACAAACAACTTACCCAGACGCACAGATGCTGAGGAGGTTTTTATAGTCAGACAGGTGCAGAAACATATTTATATTTATATTTCCTTCATCTTACAGACACAATCTGATTTCAACCATATTCCCAAACGAAGACTGGACTGCTTGAAGTGTATTGGTGATAGGAAATGAATGGGACAGTTCAGCGTGGTGCTGTGACAGCTTTGTAGAGTGAGGGAGCACAAAGGATGAATTTTATAGCTTCAGCTCAGATGTTTCAGTTTTAGTTTTAGTCAGACTTTGTATTTAATTGCTGTGAATACTAGGACGTTCCCGTTCACGCTAATCATTTTACTTTTGATCTTTCCACACTGCTGTCACACCCTCCCGTCTGACGTCTTTTGTCACGCACAAGCTCTCGTGTACAAACCGAGTGGAAACCTGGTTTTGTGTCTAGATGGCAGAGACACCGGGTTTGTGCAGCAGAGATCTTTGTACAGTTTATTAACCAGGTTCGTCTTCATCTCAAACAGAGTTTCTCTGTTACATGAAGCTTCAGAAAGCAGGATGCCACAGAAACAATAACCTGATTAATGAAGTGCATGTGAACACAGCCAGTGTTGAGCAGGAACACACACTTAAAGCCTCACGTAAACGGCGTCAACATCTTCCTCCAGCTCACAAACACACACACAGAAACTTGGCGACTGTGAGGGTGGGGGGTCACGTTAGCAGTGGGACTGGAGCTAATTGGCGCCTTCCCAGGGATATTGTAAGTGGCACAGCCTCAGGGTTCAAGCACAGCTCAACTTTGACCTTTTCATTACAGCGAGACACGGAGACAGAACGAGAGTAATAGACTAGTTCCTTTATCTGTTGCATGTCTCGCAGGATGTGAGAGGAAAGTGGACTGTGATTGGAAAAGCCAGAGATGTGATCTGCCGTATTATAAGGAGCACAGCATGTATGAATTGTCGCTGGCACACACACACACACACACTCACTCACAAAGGGAATAAAAGAGGTTCCAGATTGAAGACTGATACAGTGCACAGTGACCTAGCAGACCTTGTACACTTGCTCCTGTAATCTGTAGTTACTGCACAAGTTGTCATTGTTTATACAAGAACCATATTTTGAAAGTTTTAATTAACTTTTAATAAATCCTGTTTTTGCTGATCTTTAACTTGTCACCTCTCAGCAGTGTCAGAGTGAAGCTTCACTGTGGTTTTAAGTTACTTTAAATCTTATTCTTAATATTTTTTATTCATCTCTGTACAGAATAAAAATCAGTTGTCAGAGTCTGAAAACTCACTAGATTTGTGTGATTCTTCACAGTGAACATCAAGTCTGCATTCATCTTCTGCACCGTTACATTATTGTTGCCTGGTAAAACATTTTACGAGTTGATATTGATGTGAAAAATCTATACAGCATTATTACAGAAGTGCATTGTAAAGGATAAAAAAAGAAAAGACAAAGAGGTTTTCTTATAATTATGACTCGAATAATTTTCAAGAATGTCAATAATTGTCACAAGATTGTGAGACCTTTGTCTCACATACATTAGTTCATAACCACAATATAATGGACATGAGAAACACAGAAATGAATGAGACCAAGAGAACAGTTGAAATAAATCCATTCATTTTCAGAAAGTAGTTTTAGTTTTGGTTCCACATGTTCTGGCAGCATTCTTTGTTTGGATCTTTATTTTGAATAGGAACAGATTAAAGTTCATTAGATTGGGTCTATTTTTCGGTCGATTTTGTCTTTGAACAAGCTCAGTACAAAGTATGTGAAGTTTTCATCACGTCTGCAGATAATTCTTGAGATTCTCAGTATATTTGAGTGAAACAGACTTTGTTTACTCGTCTCATGACACAGATATGGGGCTTAAATTCAAATGAGATCTAACAGTTCTCCAGGTAACACTGATCCTGTGTGAACATGGTCGTTGTGCTGAACATCTTGTGACTTAAGGCTTAAACATTTTATCGTCAGGTGAAAGATGAGGCTCATCCTCAGGTCTGATCAGACACTTTGAACTCAGCTGCAGCTGTTTTTCTGAGCTCTGCGACATTTTGGAGATAGGAGGTTCAGATGTGACACAAACTGTGTGTTCACAGTATATTGTGACCATATCGATTTTGTTCTTCTCTCTCTCTCTCTGTGGAGCTGACTCGACCTTCTCTTTCCTCCTCCTTTCCTTTCCTTCTCTCCTCGCTGCTTCCTGTCTTTCACTGCTCTCTCTCTCTCTCTCTCTCTCTCTCTCTCTGTATATATACTGTATGTCTCTGTCACTCTGTGCTGATGTGGTTTCAGACCCAGCCGAGGCTTTTAAAGGAAGTGTAGTGCCATGGCAACAGCTCAGCTGTAACCAAGTCAAGAGCAGTCTCGTCTCTGTCAGTTCAGAAGATGCTCTGTTGGTAAAATGCATTTACATTTTGAAGGATGGAGACTCACACATGTATATCACCTGTGTAGCTACATTATACTGAACTGAAACGATTCTCAGTGAACCTGAACTGACAGTTGGCATCATCTGAATCAAGCATAAGCCCACAAGCACAGGATTAATATTGATATGAGCAACCATTGATAACTCACTGTTGATCGTTTTAATTCTGTATGAATCAGACGTGTCTGTAATTATTTAGCCAAAACCATGAAGTAGAAGTCTTCACTGGTTCACAAACGCACCGACACATGAAAAGTCAGAGCAGAAGACACATTGAAGTGATCCAGTCGAGATGCCACCAGTTAAAGAGCAGAGATACATGTCATGTTCAGTTCACTCTCTCCATCTTGAGTCAACACACATTTTTCTCCTGTGATTCTTACGATGGCCACGATCAGAGGTGACAGCCAGTCTGCTTGGTTCCACTCCGATGTCTGACATGTGGACACACAAACCCAAAGCCCCGATGCAAAACATTTTTTATTTCCAACAGAATTTTCTTCCAAGCAGCATACAGACTTCTTTTTATACTTTATATACATTTTCAATGTTGTCCAAATCAATAAATTGCAGAATTTCATTTCATACATGATTTGTCACTTGCAAGAACATCAAGTATTTAATTTAGAATTATACTCGTACACCAGCATCATAGGATCTGGAATTCATTTCCCAATTAGTACAAATATGTGAGTGTCTATCACTATATTCTGACATTTTATAGACCAGAGTCTTGTTTTGTTTTGTCCGACCAACAATGAAAAACCCAAAGAAATTTATTTTATAATAAAAAAAAAAATAGAAATGCAGAGTCAAAAGAGAAGCTTCATCCAGAGAGTGTTCAGCATTTTTCTCTTAAAAACGACTCAATTAACCACTTAAAATCAAAACGGTTGCAGATTAATTTTCTGTTGGCCGATCGTTGCAACTTTGTTATTGTGCATTTACATTTTTTAAAAATCTTTTATTGCTATAACTCATGCACAAAAGTTTGCAAAAGGCTCTCCAGTATATATATTTGTGATCAATAATGAAAGATATCACCATCAAGTAAACTTTCCAATGTGAATTCAGAACTGGAGGCTCTGCCCACTTCTCCACTTGATGGAGAGTGACAGGAAAGCTGTGGATTGAACGCAGGATGTTTCAGCTTCATGATGTGCAGCACCTGAACTACCAGGAGACAGCAGAGAATTTCTTCATCCCACTGAACATGTTTGACAGAATGCAGTCCTGGAAAGGGGTAATTAGTTCTTTGCAAATAGGGCTTTAGGGCATGAATACTTCGCAAGCAGATATGGTCATATTTACATGCACTCACACACACGCTCAGATGCATTCATGCAGTGTTTGTGGTCTTTAGGCAACAACGTATTCAGGAGCGAACTGAGCTCATCTGTCAATCACAGGAGTGGTTAGTTTTTGCGCAGCATACTTGACATATGAAGTTAGTCATCGCTGTAATTTAATCATCGGCTGTAATTAAAAGTGAATCATTGTACTGCTCTCGTTGCTGTGGTTTGTGAGCCCTCGGCTGTCACTCTCTGCAGGCTCGACTGGATGCTGAATGAAAACAGACCAGTTTGCCATTGATTCATTTACACCCTCATTTACAGCTGGTTTGAAGATTCAGCCTGTGTCTGGATATTGAAACTCAGCTAATGCGAGAGTCAAACACACACAGCGCAAACAAATCATGAAGTATGAACTTAATCAAAAGCACAAACAAGAGAAAGAAATTCTTTTGCCGTTTGGTTCTTTCCTTCAGATTTCCTTAGATCCGTTTCTACAATCTAAACCGCAACCTCACAAGTTTGCTGACGTCTGTTTAGACCTAAAAAGTCCATTGACTGCCTGAAGGTGCATCGAGTCGGGAGATGCTGAAGGATTGTGGGAGTTGGAGTCATGATTTAATGTGTCGCTCTCTGTCCCCCTCTCTTATCCAGACTGCGAGCCTGAGGAAGTGTCTGACTGGTCCTTCGATGAAAACTGTCTCTTCTGCTGCTTGAGACGCGAGAAAGTCAAGGTAGGAGACATCACGACATTTTGTTCCCATCAGACGAGACAGGTCTAAGTCAACAGATTTCCTTCAAGATATTAATAAAGTAAAACTTGAATGAATACTTTGACATGGTACATTTCATATAAACGTGATAGACTTTCTTGGCTATCTGTCAGATTTCTTAGTTATGTGAGATGATTGATGATTGATAACACTCTTATCTGTATGTTAAATATGAAGCAGGAAGCTGAAAGATGAGCTTAGCATAATAATAAATAATAAAGTTAAGCTAATCGACTCCCAGTTGTAGTTTCTCGTTTTCTCATCTTCCCCTTAGCAACAGAGCGAAGAAGCTTGTTCCTCAAAATGTCAAACTATCCCTTTGAACAAACCGTCAGTTTTAAAGAAACTAACCAACAAATGTTTTACCATCATACCACTCACATTATTATTTAGTGGGTTTAATATGTGAACTTTGAATTTGGCAGATACTTTTATCCAAGGCTCACTCACTCAATTCATTCTCAATATCTGTAATAAAATATGACGGCCTTGAACAAAATATAATGATGATATGAACTATGTTCAAAATATAATAAAGCCTGAAAACCGTCTTCAGTGTTTTCACTACCATTGTACGTATGTGTGATAGATGAGAGAGATGAGGACGTTTCATACTGATGCTGCACAAATATTCAAAAAGACAGTTCACAGTTTTTTCATATTCTGCAGAATGGAGATTAATTCTGCTTCCTGCCAAACACAGCACTTTACTTTCGTGCAGTCATTTCTTTCCTTGTGTCGTTTTTCTGGGGTTTTTTGTGGAGTTTTTTTGTATGCCGCCATTTCTGAGCTTTCCACACATCTTTGTCTCTCGTCCTCCTCCTCCGCCTGCACACTTGTTATTTGTGTTGTTCAACCATCGCGGCCTTGACCCCAATTTAGCTTATGAAAGGAAGGCGACATAATGATTTGGAGGTGTGTGTGTGTGGAAGGGGGAGGAGGACGGTGACATGGGTGTAAATTAGTGCGACTCTGGTGCCTCCTCTCAAGAGTTTCTCATCAGCTAAAAAGTGATCAGAGCAGAATGATAATGAGTTTATTGGACCAACTGCTGCTTAATACACACATACATGGTTATTGTGGTACCTGCTTCTTATGGTGCAGACAAATCGTTGATGTGAGCAGCCACTCGCTGTCAGAGGCCTCCACTCCAATGAAGAACAAAAAGAGCATGAGCCCTTGTTAGATTTCACCCTGCTCTCCAACACCACATGTGGATAAAGAGGCACATTGATTCATTGAAAAACACGAGAAAACACAAATGCCACGCAAGGTAATGAAGGGAGGATCAGAGCCACTCGTTCTGGAGCTTTTTAATTTTATCACTCGGCCTTCGTCAGCAGAGGGAATTTGCTCAGTTGTAATTCAGACTTTGCTCCGACGTCTTGTCCATGTTTTCCATCTCCTTCTTTATTTTTGGGATGCGACTGAACAAGTGAATGAGGGAGGGAAGGAAGTTAGGAGGGGGCGTCCTTCCCTCGGCCGTTGCTTGTTTTCCAACTTGACCCCGGTCTGACCTCTGAGGTCGGCCATCTGTCTCCTAAAAACATCCTTGCTTCACCGCCATCCCCCTCCGTCAACCCCCATCTGTCTCTCTCTGTCTCCCTTCTACTGTCTGTCTCTGCTCGTGCTAATAAAGCCATGCTAACACGTAGCTCCAGCACTCAGAGACTCCACTGAGTACATATATAAAAATGTACACTAGCAGAGTTTCAGCGTGTAATATAGTAATTACAGATAAGACTTGAACGAAACAAAAAAATCTAAATCAATCAACAGAGCAGAATCAATTAAACAGAGCCTGGCAGGGATTACAGGAGATCTCTGCAGCACTGTTGTCTGACTGGTCAATAATTATGTCGGCCACTCGTAGTGTGCAAATCATGATACGACAAATAATAAGACAAATTTTGCAGCGCCCTTAATTGTATTCCTCTCCTCACTCAACACAATTTTCATCTTTTATTCATCCGTGAGGGCTCGAACGCTCGCTCTGTCTCGCTGTTATTACCCTCTGCTTGTTTGTGAAATGCCAGAGGAGCTTCAGTGGGCGGGAACCATTGATTCATTGATCTGAAGCCGTGCAAACTGCCAGCAGATAGAGAGAGCAGAGGGGGTTAAAATAAAGAGAGGATGGAATAATGAAAGCCTTAAAAACACACTCTCATCTCCGGCTATCGCTTTGTCTCTTGCCACACAAACACACACACAAATTCCCTGTTTAGTGTCATAAAGACAATGGCGGCTCACTCATTTCAACTCACGCTAACAGTGTCTCGGATTCAGAAGCTGAACTGAATCAAACTCCTTTCTTTGGTAATAATCTCTCATTGGCAGACCAGTGTCTCATCACGCTTGGACACTGGCACCTGTGTCTTTTTGTTCACATGACACTTTCACATATACGTCTTTTTTATCCTGCACAGTGATTAAAGCTGATTGCTAATCACAGTTATGGCGTTTTGTTGCAGTTTTTCCTCCCCTTCCCAAAATATGACTTCACAGCAGTTTGTAAGAGTGGAGTTCAAACCATCTCATCATTTAAAACTCTAAATTACTTGTGGACTCAAACGTGCCTGTTCGACACGCAGCTCCACACCCACAGTTGTTTTTTTCTTCATTAACAAGCAGTAATATCACAACACACCACTGGTTTTACAGTTTTTTGAGGGGTTCCCAAAACATGAGCCACAACTAAATTATTTATATTCTTTATTTCTTTGTTAAATGACATTTAATTAACTGTAGACCAGAGATATGCTGCACACATGGAAAGCAAAATGTAAAATTGTGTATTAAATAATGTATTAAAAATGTCAAAATACGTAATTAAAAAATGTAGTTATAGACAGAACAGCATTCGCGGGTGATGCTGAAAGAAAAGCCCTGCCATTGAAATGTAACTCGAACAAGTTTTTCATCCAGATGTAACAGCGAATTAATGAAATATTTACCAATATATCATTTCTATTTCTAATTCATGAAATCATGGTGAAGCAAAGCAGCTAAGCCGAGTTATAGCTGGTTCCCAGGGAGTCCCCAAAGGATAGGCTGACATCATTCACTGAGCTTATGAACATTAAATTAACCACGATCAAAATGTTAACAATTAAACTCTGACGCCTCGTTAGATGATAGAGGGTTTATGATGGCTGTGTCTAAAGCTGGGGTTCTGCCGAAGGATGAACCGAACAGAACCTACAGTGTGGTGGAGAGACTGATGTGTGAGGGGTTTATTTTTTGACAGAACAGGCTTTTACTGACTAGTTTGTCTGTGTGTGTGTGTTTGCAGGAGCACAGTGTGGAGAACGGTGGAAGCAGCCAGGTGCTGTCGGAGTGTGAAGACTTCAAACAGGAGCAGTCTCGGATCAGCCGGCTGGAGAGACAGGCCCAAGATTTCCTCAATGCTGTGTTCCACAGAAAAGGTAACACACACACACACACACACACACACACACACACACACACACACTCCTCATCAGTCATTTCATTACTAATTTTCACATTCCCTCTGGTCATAGATATCTGGAATATCTTAGATTGTCCAGAGGTGTATTTTAGACAGAAGTTAAGTCATGAAATTTGCTTCATTCCTCGGGGAAATCAGTCAATATAAGGGAATTTGACAAAAATGATCCCTATAAGGGAATATGATACGATGATGAGATATGATGAGTGCATTGTATATTTCAGACATTTATCGCATTTAATTATTTTCCATCACAACTGGAGTTGAAACTAGACCATTTGCAAGTAATTATTTTTTAGAATTTTTTCTTAGGAAAAGTAAATATTGAAGAACTGACTACAGATGAAATCCTGCTTTATATTTTCTCCAGTTTTTTTCTTTGTTTTTTTGTTGGGGAGACCAGATGTGAACTTTTCAGGTAAGGTGTCTGGGAACTAAAGTTGTTATTTTAGTTTTACCCGACTGAGAAAACTAGGACCTCGGTACACATAATCAGATCAGAGAGGACACAAGTCTCTGTTGGAGAATGATGTGCAGAGTTCTTTCATCTGCATAATTCTGACAATTTGTGCAGTTTGGATAAAAAGGGGATCAGGGATCGATTCCTGAGGGACGCCACATGCAACTTTGTCAAAGTTTTACAATTGGAACAAAGACATTTCTACCCTCCAGGTAGACCCTAAATCGGATAAGATCTGGGCCAGAGAGGCCGACCCACTTTTCCGACCTGTACTAACAGTGCTGTGATTACTGTGAGAGGCCATGTGGGAAACTCTGTAGAGGGTTATTTTATGTGGTAGTGTTGGGAAGAACTGAGGAAGAGAAACTAGTGCTGAATCTGGGAGGGTGAAGACTTTCAAGTTTCAGTTGTTAGTTTAGTTGACTGTACACCAACCCAAGGAGAAACACCACAATACCAGCCAACAGTGGCTTTGACTGACAGCAAACACCCAGTATGCACCCTGAATTTATAACCTCTCACCTCCAAGATATCCTGATTGGCCACTTGAAATCTATGATGTAGGAAATTAGGTCAGAGCCATATTGAGGCTACTAAATGTCTAAAATGTGAAAATATCAGTTTTTAAAGAATCTATTTTTGTATTTGTACTGTCTCATACCAGTATTCTGTATTTTATTTTGATACAATTGATAAGCAAGTGTTTACAACAAGATTCCTTCCAGTCTCTGTATGTGCTGTGGTCTCAAATCAGCACCATTCAGAGTCAGAATATTTGCTGAGTTGCTGTAATTCCCTCCAAACTGGCAGCGTATCATGTTCTGTCCTGTGGCAGGCAGCTATTTTGTGACAGAGGCGAGCTGAGCCTGGTAGACCGTCGCTCGTGTTGTGTTTTTCCGGGAGGGAGAGAGGGAGGAAGCAGATGTCTGTCCAATCAATGCCTGGCCCCAATCAATCTGGCTTCCCTCATACAGGCAACGCTGCCTGTGGAGCTGCCATATATAGACGGAGAAACAGTCACACAGGCATCGGCTTGATGAGACGCACACACACACAGACACACGCTCGCGCAGCCATTAACACAGTAACAGACCTGTCAGCGCATAGTCAGACACACAAACACTGTTAAAACAAGTGCACAATCACCAGCGTGAAGGAACATGGCTCAGGAGCGTGATCTCCTGTAGCGTGCAGGGCTCTGATCTGCCGTATGCACTGAGCTGCACTGTGTTCGGCTCGTCGGCTTTTATCATGATACCGTCGAGGTTAGAACTTCCCCAACAAGCATGTGATGTAAAAACAAACAGAATCTTCTCAAAACGGAAATGCGTCGGCCATGTTTGTTAATATCGGCCTATGTCTGGTGCAAATGACTTTCATTTATTTCACTTATTCACTAACTTCATTAAAGAATGTAAACAGGCATCAGTTACCAACATTTACAGCTTGTAAGCATTTCAAATTCCAGTGAACGGTCTGATATGCTCCGTTCTCCTGCTGACAGGAAGTCGCAAAACTCCCTTAAAAAATCTGGCTAAATAATTTTCTCTTGTTTGGGGTAAATGTCTCATACCTTTTTAAAACATTACTTACAACCTACTCTTGGTTGTTAGTGTGGTGTTGTAAATTCAAGTAACATTCATCCATCAAATTCAGATTCCTGTTGCATAATAACGTCTGCATTCACTAAAACACATGTAGTGTATTTGTCAGCTTGCTGCAGCTTCCTCTCTCAGGGTGGACGCCAGAATTCCTGAACTACTGAAGGAAATGTTTCACAATAAATGCAGCTGCCAAATCGCTCGGCTTTGTTGTGGCGAGGCGAGACCTCTCGTGTACCTTTACACAAGCCTCTAGTGTTACACAACGGCCATTTCCTAGCACACAGTCACTGCACGCTGGGCTTTCCTCCGAGGTGGCGGCATTAAATCTGCACCTGTCAAAATGGAGCTGTAGGGCACGTTTCCAGCAAACTAACCCACTTCCTGGGTTTTCTTAGCATTCAAGGCCTGTTCGATCGTGGCAGAGCGGGCACAAGGCCACACAGTGTATCTACATACTCGAATAACTAAATCTGTTAATTGCTTGAACATATCGGGCTCACAACAGGTCCTTCACTGTGCTGTTAAGCTCTTTTATCGCCATGCCAACAAGATGATTGCGGTGGCAGGTATTACACAGTGTGATGTTTAGGTGGAGCACAGAAGTCAAATAACATTAACGAGGGATTAAGCAACCTATCGCAAATAACAAATGGGAACAGCACCTTCAGTATGTGCAGGTCTGTGGCACAGCGGCCTGTGGTCGACATGAAGCCACAGTTCAATGACAGAGAAGAACATCAGAGCCAAAACATCACTGAGATAAAAAAAAACATATATCAGCCAAATACAGCAATAATAAAGCTGCTTTGGTTGTATTTCCTTAAATGTGAGGTTTTGTTGATCAGTACAAAGAGTTACTCCCATCTTTTATTACTATTTTTTATTTTTATCCCATCGTATTCTTGTGTCATGTTTTTATTAAAGATGGATTAAAAGAGTTCATGATTCTTTTTTTTCCTCTTGTTTCAGAGCAGTTTCTCAATGTTGTCTTTTCAGAGAACAGACAGGCTTTGACATAATTAGTTTTTCCCTTTGTTTTATTGCTGTGTTTGACTCCAATTTTTTATTCATGTCTGGCATTTCCAGTGTTTATTGGTGGTTTAAATCATCTCTAAAACTCTTTGTAATTTTGTTCTGATGTCTTTATTGTTACGCCTCTGAATGAAATGATCATAATGCAAAATAAAAAGCCACCTTTAGTCTTGAGCCACACTTACTTCAAATGAAGTACAACAGATCATCAGGGCTTTTACAGTATCTGTCACACATTTACTTCGTGGCCTTATTGCTCCTTTAGTTGGAGAACACAGTATAATGAAACAGCAATCAAGCTATGAAACACCCACAACTGGTACAAATGAGATGAGAAAAGTGGGCGATAATTGGAAATAAGTGAAAATAACTTGAGGAAGAAACGTTGAGTTAAAAACAGGAGGCATGCTGGGAAAGCAGATGTGTGAGGCACGGTTGGACGACAGCAGCGTGCACCTGCTGTTCACTGACATTCTGGTGCTTTAACCTTGTTCAATAGGCAGGATTAAGGTCTGTATACAGTGCAGGATACATGTGATTTTTTTTTTTGGCTCATTTCGGTTTCAGGATTATATTTTTGGGGTAATGTATTGTTTGGAGGATTTAGGGACTCAATGACACGCATGAACGTATCCAAATAATATAGCTGCTGGTTGTAAAGAGATAAGTGCAGATGACTTATCTGGGACAACGCCAGATTAATGCATTAATAACAAATGTGTTGTCATTGTCACTGTTTTGCTCAGTGAGTATTAACCAATGAGATCAATGACCAGTGTTTGATGTGGAATGGTTTCGTCACAGCAGGGGATAATGGAAAGTTTGGTTTTGACATCTGGATTTTCTCCCTGACTCTTAGTGCTCTCCTGGCACTTACTGCATTAAGATATAGTGCTTTCATTTATATTGTATGTTGTTGTATTTTCTTTTATTTATATAATATTTATTCCATCGTAGTGAAATCTAAATCTGCTGTACACACTGATATCGTGGTGCTTTCATCGTGGTCAATAGGCAGGATTAAAGGCTGCTCCTGAGTGATTTTTGGATTATTTCAGCAGAGCATCAGGATTACATTTTCAGGACGAAATGAGATCAACAAACTGGTGAACATGGCAATGACTGAACAAATTCCTGGAGGACAGGGTGCTGACGTGCATGTTCCTCTGTTCTGTTTCTCTCCAGACCTCCCACGTTTCTCAGAACCTCACATTCCTCTAGTGGCTCGTGAGATCATGCAGCGAATGATCCGCCAGTTCGCTGCCGAATATACCTCAAAAACTACTCAGGACGACTCGCCCCTGCCCAACGGCGTCATGAAGGACCAAAGCCTGCCGAGAGCGGCGTCTCTGGCCCCGGCCCCGTGCTCCCCGCCCGGGCCCCTGCCCGCGCCCAGCTCCCCTCCATCGTCTGCCTCCTCCTCTCCGTCCCCGACCCCGGGGTCGGGCCTCAGCCCCACCTCCGCCACCGCTGCTGCCGCCGCCTCAGCACCCGCCTGCAGCAACGGTACGGGAGCCAGTAACGGTGGAGGAGGAGGTACGGCCGCTGCCTCTGCACAGAATCCCGTCCTCAGCAAGCTTCTCATGGCCGACCAGGACGGCCCGCTGGACCTGTCTGTCAAAAAGAACCAGGACGACCCAGAGCCCAGCCAGCAGGGTGAGAGCAGACACACAGACTGGTTACCTGTGCGTGCTTTATGTCGAAAGTGTTAACCCCAAAATAAATGAATAAGCAGAAAAGGTAATGTGACTATGTAAACATAATCACATTAATTAGGAGCATGCAGGAACATTTTAACATCATTTTAACATATGTAATTACAGTATTTTGCATTGGTCCATCTGCACTCAGGTGTTTTTTAAAATAATAATATAAACACACATGTAACAATAAAATATAGTTGACAGGCATCAACAGAAAAAACAAGCATGTGAAAAATAGATAAACACATAAATGAAAATAAAGTCAACACAAGAATTCAGATGATAAAACTAACTTTTACAAAATGTGTCACCTTGACATTGTTAAAAGACAGATGACTGCACACACATTCATGTTCTTCATAGAGACTCACAGTCAACGCATAGAGATCGGGCTCATCAGCAGCTCACTGAAAAGCCATCATCTTTTGGATTGAGTCTTTGCAGCTCTATACTAAGCTCTGAAATGCAGAGCTCAATCTACGTTTAATCAAACTAAACCAGCAGGGGGTTGGCGTTTCGATCAGCGAACAGGCTGCAGGGTTGAAGCGACAGCTCGCTGTTTCAGCCTTCACCACAGTGTGACTGGTCACCCACTATAATACCAGCTTTTTGGAATCTGCTTACAGTAAGCCTCCTTAATTTTTACAAAAAAGATTTAGGCATTTACATCCACCTCATGCTCACACATTATCTCTCTCTCACACACACAAACACCGAACACCTTTTAGACGAATTCTGACTCAGATTATCCTCAAAGCTGGATCATGTACACACGCATGCACTCGTTTAAATTACACAGTAGATGTGATTTAAGGAAAAAAATCATTCCTAATGCTCCACTAATCGATGTTTTTACATTAATGAATTATGTGTTGTAAATGAATTAATGAAGGACATTTACATTCATGTATCAAACGATGAGCCCACAGAGCTCTGCAGTGGTTTTTAACCTCTTCTGGTTCACATTCCTGGTGCTGTGGCACTTTGACTGTATGGTTCAGTCTCAGCTCTCTAATCAGCCCTGAATGCAGCAGCAGCTACAGCAGCAACAGGCTCTGATAAAGCCACCTGGGACAGGTGGACACAAACACGGCTTTAACGAGGTCCTAGTCTTGCTCCCTGTCTGCTGGACGTGTAGAGGAAACCGTCTGCTAATATGATTTTGGCCCTAACTAATAAACATCATCTTCACAAATCAGCAATTATTTTTTCTATGTAAATACTGTAACAATATATTATTATCGTGTTTGTATATAATAACTCTCTCAGTAATAAGAGAGAGTTTGTAGTATTCCTACCGCCAATGTGTTATAGGAAAACAAGCTCGCTAACACAGATGTACGTGCTAATTTACATGTCCATTAGTTCAGAGAAGAACCTCATTAGTAATATTTATCATGGCTGTTATCTCTGGACATTTTGTGACTCAAGTGCGTTTTGATTAACGTTCATTTTAAGGCCACACATGCTGTTTGGTTCCTCCACGTGTGTTCATTATACACCCGTTACCATTAACATGACCAGATACAGTCGCTCTGTTTTTCATTTTAATATCACCTCATGTTTTCTTTTTTTGTCCGATTAAACATCAAAAATCCCTGAAGATTAACGAGCACTGTGCACATACGTGTAGGGTTGTGTGGGTTAGAGGGGTCAGAAGGTCAGCGGCACTCTAGGGATTACACCAGCAAAACACCCAGAGAGAAACACAGAGAGAAGTCTGTTCCTGAATTTAATGCATAATGTTTGCATTTATGTGTGTAAACTTGTGTATTTAATTTGTGTTTCTCAGTTTCATAAAAGCAATAATTTGCCTGTAAAAATAGTTTTGAAAAGCTTTTTGAAAGGTTTTGGCCTTTTTATAGCATCAGACACAAATAACATCTTATCCATGTTCAGGATTTTACAGTTACTTGCATGTCCTAATCAGTTAATAGAGCTCTCTAGTCCCAAAAAATAAAAAATGAAATGTCTGTGAAAGCAGAAAGCTGTCAAAATCACAGTCAGAGTCTAATCTTCATCATTTTCTGTTTTCAAATTTTTGGTGAAAAATAACCAGATTTTTAAAAACGAGCAGATCAGTTTGAACTCATTTTCACCCGACATAATGTCCCACTACATGATGATATCTTTTCTGCATATGTGTGCGATGACCTGATTTGCCTGACAAACATATTCACAAACAAACTGAGATTTCACACGCAGCATGTTGCCATATTTCCCAGACTTCATCGCTAAAGTGTCAGAGACAGACCTGTCCTGAAGCACAGAGAATATCTCAAGTCTTTTTTTAATCATGTATCCACAGAAATAAGAAACACAGAAGCCTTTTTTTCATATGCAGACTCACACAAACACACGAAGTGGCGGAAGCTGTTAACGTGTATTAGATGCCGATTGATTTCAGTAAGAAACAGTACAAATAAATCGACAGCAGTGATCTCTCGCTCTGGAGGTAAATTTTACAAATGTTTAATCACAGCACCGTCCATTTGCATCTTTGATACTGTTCATGAGTGAAAACCAAACAAATTAGATAGATATTTTGTTTAAGTTCATAAACAGAGTCCCTTTATTTGACTACAGGTAGCTTCTCAGTCATTTAATACTGAATAGTCAAATTGAAATTTAGCACAATTTTTAGCCGAATTTCCAGAAAATATTAAAGGATTATCCTAAAAGAAAACACAAATTAAACTAGTTTTTATCCACTACTGTTATATGAATATTAGGAGTTGAGTGCATCAAGATAAACAGTTGAAGGTGAAATGAAACCATGGTGGAAGGAGAGGACGCAATGAGATGATAAAAATAGATGTTAAAATCACCAAAGCTTCAAGGACGACAGTGGAAAACATGATGGAAATACGGCAATTGTGTTTGCAAGTTTTAGTCTCTCTGGTGGATGTTTAATTGAAATTGTTTCATATAAGTCACAGTTTATTGAGTCTGTTTCCAATGCACTTTGTCGTATTTTTATGTGCAAATTAAAAAATGTGCATATAAGCAGCTCGATGGAAAACTTGCTGACTGTAAATTGTTTTTTCTGTCTTTATGATTTAATGTGTTTGTCTTAAATCTCTTTCCTGTGTGATTTTTGTTTTTTACCCTCAGACGGCGTCCTGGACCTCTCCACCAAGAAGAACCACAGCGCAGGCAGCCACAAAACCTTCCCCGGCTTCTCCCCTGCGCCCGGGGTCAAAGGGTAAGACAACAGGATTAGTCAAACTGGCCTCTGTTGGCAGAGCGCCGCAGTCATGTGCCTAAAACAACACAGAGAGGTTAAAGCAGTCGCTGCTGTTGTCTTTCTGCACTTCCCGGAGAGCGCTTGTCATTCTAACACTAAATGCTGTGCAGGGATTTGGCCTGAGGTGATGATGTGGCGAGCCTCTGATTTAGAATCAGAACAGTATCCATTAAACAACCTGTTGGTATTTGGCTTAAAGAGAATCGACTTTGTGAGGACAGAAAAGCGAAGCTCTGCAGGTCTTGAAAAGGCCGTGCTCTCGCTCGGTCTCTCTACATTTTGGGGGCGCATATTTCCACTCCGCCCTGGAGCGGGTTCTGCCAATGCCTCCCACCTTTCATCTCTTACTTATTGGTTTTGCTCAGCTGATTGATTCCTGAGCTTCCATCAATCCCACGGCAAAGCTGTACATACTTGTGTACAGGTATTTATAATTTAGACTCCTCCCACGTCCACCCACCCCCCACACACACACACACCTCAGAGTGAGAGTTCAGTGGCAGTATGTGTCAGACACATGATGGAGGCTTTGACTACTTTTCTCTTTTCGTCCAGAAGTCAGTGCCTGTATTGACAATCCTCGGCGCTGCGGCCCAATCATTTATTGATGAACACGTATTCTGCCTTGAAGTCATGTTTGAATCGGTAGCCATCATACTCTGTTCTTGCATCAAGAGGGAATAAACAATCGACGCTAATCGTGGTTGCCATTTCCAGGAATACTTTTGATCTGTAGGTCAAAGATGGATTAGTAGAGGTTCGATACACAGAGCAGCCCCAAACGGCAGAATGCTGAACCTGCGCCCACCATGTGGGCAGCGTCTCTTTGATCCGGCCGTGAATACACCTCCAATTACCTTCTGGACTGAGATTTGAGAAGTGTTGCATTGATATTACAGTTAACACCAGTTACAAGCAGCCACCACATGAGTTGTTCTTCCTGGTGAAAGCTTTTGCTGCCTAGATACGAAGCTTCCAAACAAAGCTGGTGTTTACTACTCTAGTTTGTATTGAAGCAAACAAAAAGAACATTATCAGTGAACTTTCAGTGAAGGACCTGCCTTTTGACACATGAACAATAAGGATAAGAAGTGTTAAATATCTCTTATTAGGCCCCTTCGTGACTATAAATGAGTTTCACTTACCACCAACTCTATAAAGATGCTAATCATTTTTAAGATAACTGCGTGCGGCTATTAATGCAGGTTTTTGTGAATTGAACTATTTTTGCAATAAGGCTCATTTGCATAGAAACGTCTCACCATTTACATGTACCTTGAGAATTAGTTTCTTTTTGTCTTGTTTGTGCAGGTTTGGTTTCTGCAAACCTGCCAATCCTTTTGTGAATTCGCCCCCTAAGAGTCAGCTGGAAAAAACTTTCAGACACATTTCACTTATTTTCTGAGAGGAGGAGAGAGAGGAACTGAATTGAACTCACAAAACGTGATGACAACAAGATGTAGGCAGGTCATGTATAGTTCTTCAGTGCGTTTGCGTAATTTAAATGTGAAACCAAAATGGATCAAATGTCCTCAGTGTAGCAAAAACATGAACCTTGTCTTGGACTTTCAGATGTTAAGGCCCAAAATTTGTAATGAAACATTTGCTGAGATGAAATGACGGTGAAGGATAATTCTGAACTGTCCAGGTACTGAATGTACTGTATCAGTTCAGGAGGTTTTGTAAAAGTAAGAGAAGAGTAGGATTTCTTAGAAATGTGCAACCATTTTACTAGTTGATGTATTTGTTTCACCAAGTTAAGCAGAGTAAGGTCAGCATTACTGATTTAATGTTTCCAGGAATTGTCAGTTTGCCAGAAAAATCAAGTCTCCATTTAACAGTTTCAGTGTGTAGACAGATGTTGATGAGAAGGTGATTTTCAGAGTCAGATGTAAAAAAAAAAAAAAAAAACATCTCTTGGAATATGCTCAGCACACAAGCTTTCTTTTTTACTCTTGACATAACAAGATACTGGCTGCTAGCTACTACTCCAAGTGAGGGCCCAGCGGGTAAACCTTAGTATGGCCAAGTATTTCCATCATAGCACTAAAAGCAAAATTAGAAACCGCACCTTCATCCCCTCAGGACAGAACTCTGACTCCCACCTGAGAGTCTTAAGGCCCCAAGCCTCACCAAGAGTCTCTAATGATCAGGTCATGTAATATTGACTACAGGAGTAGGTGGAGGCTGCAGGACCCCCCCCACAAACAGACAGACAGACCCAAAAGCACACTATTCTATTTCTATTTTTAATGTGTACATAATTTCATTATTTAGACCAGTTTTCAGGTTTTTAATTAAAAGCATTATTGCAAGTCATAATTTTACTGTCATTACGTAGGTTGGTCACCAGGTATTAAAGAGCTACAAACAGAAAAAGAATATACCATTTTGGTTTTGTGCTTATTGAGTTTCCCCTGGCTGCAGGATAAAACTGCTTTACTTTTTAAATCCATTTGAGCCTCAGAATGCACACGATGTTGTTAAGGGAACACGGATCATACGGCCCAATACTGCAACAATCCCTACATTTTCCTGCTCCTTTCATTTTCACAAATGATTGCTCACATTGAATCCTCAGATCCACCATTACTGTCTGGCGCAGCCTCCCTGATGACTGTATGCTTACTGTAACAGAACACTCTATTAGAGTCTAGACTCCAAAGCCTCTCGTTAACCCTGTATAGTTTTCAATGCGCCCAAGACCGCCCACTGTGGTAATCTGTCTTAGAGCTCCTGCTGTGGACTCCCCACATCGCACAGTCAGTTGCACTGTAGCTCACCAGAATATGTCTCCAATGGAGAGACACAGTATTTCCCTCAAGTTTCTTCTCCCCCGTGCAATCTGCTGACTTGACAAGCTATTTCCTGTTATTATGAACCTAAGGGAGCATTTTTTTAAAGAGCCTTTCCACTGTTGCTATAGTTACTTAGCAGGAGGAACGTTGGCTGCAGCATCTCAAGCGAAGGCGCTTTACATGGAAGCATATGTTTGAGCAGCAGAGACGGTTTGCAGAAATTTGAAATATTGAAATGTGACGTGAGTTTCCGGACCAGTGCTTCTTGGCAAGAAAACATACATGTTGTAATTTCAGTTCAATGTAACTTTATTCATCTAAAATGGAAGATGAAAACAATCAATCAAAACAAGACAGGAAACATATCATTGGACAGGTTAAAGCAGGTTTTGGCATGTGACCCAAACAGTTTACACCCTGTGAAAGGTTGCATTTGTTTTGAACAGTTGAATGAAGAAGTGATGTTGCTTCTTAAATTGTTTCAGTTTTGGATTGAAAGGGCCCAAAGAGGTCAAATTATCCAGTATTTTAATATGTTTGAAGATATAAGACCCTGCTGTTACATATTGTAAATGATTTGCTTTATGTATACTGAATGGTCACAGTGCTATTCTAACACTCCTGTCACATGGCACTGGAAAAATAAATAGTAGTTGGTAAATTGATGGAAGTGAAGACAAAACTGCCAATACAGAGGAAAATTTTTAAAAAAGGAAACTGGGGCTAGTATCTATATTTTTTGTTTTTCAATGTCATGAATAATAATGAGTAAATAAAAAATAAAAAGTAGACAATGAAAGCTGTTGCCATTGAGGTCTGTGGTTTCTCAAAATGTTGTTTCTAGCAAAAGACGCTGTTGTTTAGTTTGTCAAACGTAATTTCTTTGTGGTTTTGCTATGTATTTTGTGATTTAGGTAAACTGACACTGTAAGTAATGGTTTGGTGACATTTGCCCCATGTGAATGATGGTTAAAAGTAAAAGGTCCAGTGATGAATAATTTAATTTGGAGCAACACATTACAGACTGTAATCTTAAATTACCTGACACTGTTTCTAAATTGGCCTCTTTTTTCCCTCCATCCAGACGCTCCCTCAAAGTGGAACAGACCCTGCCAGAGGTGGATGAGGACGATGGCCTGCTGCAGAGAAGCTTGCAGGACGGACTGAGGGAGAACTACGTCAACTCCAACTCCTTCAAGCCCCCATTGGCCCGCTCGCTGCGCATCAAGGAAGAGCTCCTCAGCCAGAAGCACCGCCTCCTGAGCCAGCCTGCTGCTCTTTCATTGGCTAATCTAGAGTCAGCCAGCTTGCTCAATCACGGGCAGTCCCACTCCTTGCTTGGCCATAAGGGCTCTTCCTCTTTCTGGGGAAACAAGGCCCACCTCGACAGCCTGCTGAAGCTAAAGCAGGCCAGTGGAGCTCTGAGCGGGGCCCTCAGCGACCTCAAAGACCTGCCAACATTCCTGGAGAATCACAACCACCACGGAGCCTTCTCCTTCAAGAGTTCCCTCCACCATCACCACCACAATCAGGTGTCCAAGGCCCAACACCACCACAATGAGGGCAAGAGAGACCAGGGCCACTCCCCTCCTGTCGACCTAAAGATCCCCCAAGTTCGGGGCATGGATCTCTCCTGGGACTCCCATGCCTCTGAGCTGTACGGCTATGGCGCCATGGGGGTTGGGGGTGGTGGCCATGGGGAGAACACCCTGAGCCGGAAGCTGAGAGCCATCCTGCCCAAGCAGAACCGACGTGGAGGAAGCCTCGGAAGCCTGCTGGATGGGGCTGCCGATTACTGGAGCTCCGACTTGGACCACTCCAGTTCCGGTCCAGCGTACTCCACCTCCGACGTGGAAGGGGACCCAAACTCCAAGCAGCCGAGGAAGAAGAGAGGCCGCTATCGCCAGTACAACAGCGAGATCCTGGAGGAGGCCATAGCAGTAGTGATGAGCGGGAAGATGAGCGTGTCCAAGGCTCAGAACATGTACGGGATCCCGCACAGCACCTTGGAGTACAAGGTCAAGGAGCGCATGGGAACCCTGAAGAATCCCCCAAAGAAGAAGCTCAAGCTGATGATGAAGATGGAAGCAGGAGGCCAGGATTTTCCCGCCGAGTCGGAGAACACGCCCACCACAACCCCACGAAATGACGGCCAGCCGCTGGCAGCTGCTGAGCTCAAGGACAATGTAAAAGAAGAGATTGATGACAATTTCAAACCAATCGACTAAACGACTTACACATGTAAACCTCAGTCAAATGACTTAAGTAATTTGAAAACGGATGGGGCTTTATTTGTGCCAATTTACTTTGCAGTATCTGGGTGAGCACAAACGCAGGGATAATATGAGGAGGATTCTTAAAACAAACTGGAGATAAATAACTAATCGGATGGTTTTTAAACAAGCAACGCTTGAGCGGTGCTGTATAAGCATTTGTTTAGCTTTTATATCCAGGGGCTTAACAAATGCAGCTAAAGACATTAGTTAAATGACAATTAAGGAAATTTCCATAAGCATGCTGATAATCCTCAGCCCAAAAACCCAATCCCCCTCTTTTCTGAACTTGATACACTGAAGCGTTGCTGCTTATAAATGCAGTTTGGACTTTGGACCATTCCAATTTGGGGGGAAAAAAATGAGGGGAAGGTTGAAAATTAACCTCTTAAAAAACTAATAAATTAGTCCCTTTACTGCTCCCCTCTCTCATGGAGTACTAGCTGAAAATTGGTAAGTGAACTGTCTATTACATTTGAAGCCAACTGTAAAGTTTAATCATACCATTGATATCCTCACCAGGGTTCTTGAATCAAAACCCATTCTCTTATTGCCAGGTAGCCATGATGCTTTAACTGCAAACCTTTTCTTTCCTCCTTAAGATATTCTGCTAATCTCTGTGCGGACAAAAGCAACATTAACCCGTCCTTTTTGAATGAGAAAAGACACACAAAAGTCATTCAGGGATGCATGTTTGTGAGTTTCGTGGACACTACTGACTTCTATAATTGACATCTTTTCCTCTATCTTTATCTTTTCATTTGATTTGTTTTGCTTTCTTTTGCACTACACTTTGGGTCTGGCGCTTACAGACCAGGTTACCTCGGCATTGTTGCCCTTGCATCATGCACTTATTATGGTCTGTCTACGAAGCCCAGTCGCAACCTCTCAACGGGTCAGAGGTGCACATCGTCTGCATACGCTGATCCACAATCAGATTCCAGGAAGCTCTAAAACCCTCTTTTTTGCCAAGGGACAAGTAGAGGGCTAATCTGATTATGGATCAGCTGTTTTTAAGGCGGAATGCTACCTCATGGACCTCCATCAGTGTCTCACTGCTGATCCTGGAATGCCGGAGCCGCATTCAGGTTGTCCTCCAAACGGTAACCGAAGTGAGCTCATCCCCTCATGGAGATCTTTATTGGATGGAGGCCTTTTAGGATCAGAATGTGAAACTCTGCTGCTATCCAGTTTTTATCTAGCTCCTGTACAAGGCTTTAGTTAGCCTTGGCAAATGAGTTTTAGCTAATCTTGGCTAACAACAACACATTGCTGATGTTTTTTTTTTTTTCCTTTTTCTAATCAAACTAATGATGATGAGTTTTTAAAGAAATTCTTCTCCCTCAAACTTTAAAGACAGTTTTAAAGGCAGTTTACTACAACAATGTGCATTTATAGAGGGGTGTTCATTTTGGGATGGTGGGTGGGCAATATGCAGTGGGGAGGGGTAGTTGATAGAGGTGAGGGAAAGGCAGATTTAATATATTATAAATTATTATGACTGATGATGTAAAAGCCAATCCGTGATTCTGGATGATTTCTTTTCTCCTCATTTTTAACTCAGGGTAACTGAGACAGATGGTGTGGGTTTCAAATATGGTCATTTCCTGTTGGACCTATAGTAGACAGACAGGAGGACAAGACTTGCCTCTCACTAATGCTTTGTCTGCGGGAGGGGCCATGTGAGTAAATATGGCAGCGCCATAGCAGATAGACCTGCTAATGAATCATGACTAAGAACAGAAAACACTGACGTCGGGTTTGGGGATTGAACTCATGGCGCTAAACTTCTAAAATAGCACTTTTCAAGGATAAGAGAAAAAACAAGAACGAAAGCTGTTTGAGGTTATGCATGTAGTGTAGCTCTTCTCTGGGGGATATGGAGCAGGGAGCGATGAAGAGGGCAGAGAGATGGAAGAAAAAAGCTTTAGTGTGTGAAGACTTTCAGAAAGCTGCAGCTTGGACCCAAACTACTCTTTTTTCCCCTCTCGATTACCTCCACCGTTTAAAGAAAAAAAAAAAGAAAAAGAAAAAAATGGTCGACAGCTTGAACAAGTTGAGTTTTGTGTAGTGTCGTCTCGTCGTTTTCCCTCCCCTCGCCGCTGAAGCACCAGGGATAGAAAAACTATCATCACCTTTTACCAGGCGGGGAAACAATATCCCTGAGAGGACACAAGTGGAAAGAAAAAAAATGTTCTTTTGGTATTTTGCATCAGAAAAAGATTGAAGGAGATGACAAAAGCTTTTTGTTTGTCATGTTTTTTTGCTCTGTGGTAAATGTTGCTCTTTGCTCCTGACACTGCCTGGTGCTCACCCAGTCTGTGAGATTTTTAACATGAGAACTGTACCTCTCTGTTCAGATGAAATGATGATGATTCACTCCTTTTGAAATGTATTGTACCTTTTATTTATTTGATTAGGTTTTTTTTCTTTGATCATTCTCTTAAAAATGGCATGCACCACTTTTTTTTTTGGCTGATTTTGGGATCGGGCCAACTGAATATATTATGACCAGAGGATTTCAACACAATGAATCCTGAGCCAGCGACGCTCAAACTCATACTAAGTTGTGAGTTAATCAGTCTAATTATAATTAGAATCGTTTATGCCCTGTTGCATACAATCTTAATTTCCCCCTCTGTGATTATTTGTTAAGCTTTATAGCTCCCTTGGCTTGATTGGCAGGTTGGCATGGCCAATGGGAAATGCTCTAGAAAAGACCCCTGGAACAACAGTATTTCTGAGGGTCATCATGCATGAAATGCGTCCAACACTTTGACAATGCTGAGCATTTGAAGTGTCTAAAAGATTGCTGTGCGCGTCGAGTTGGACCCAGCGAAGGACAATGCACTGATCTGATAGTTAAAACAGGATCAAAGCCCGAGTGTTAATAGTAAAGCACTTCTTATGAACACGCCTCTGATGAAAGGCATGAAAGCTGCTCACTTCGCCAGCTGTGACAAAACTTACAGTGTGTCCCCTCTAAGAAACAGAACAACACTAAGCCCTGGCACTCTGCCTGTTTCATGTACTGCATGTAAAGCATGAATTTGTGCTAATAATGAAAAAAAGAAAATATATGTAGAAATAGTGTAATTGGCACTTAATGCACAGTTTTGCATGAATAAACTCCAACAGCACTTAGACTGAATTCCCCTGAGAGGGGCGAGTCCTCGAGGGCCAAACTTTCTCTGTGTAGAATTGACACAAATGTCTAAATCTTTTACAAACATTTTCTCTCTCTCTCTCTTTCCTTCACCTTGTACATTTGGTTTCGTGCTAAAATTGCCGTTTCTTTCTAAAAACACGAGTAATTAAATTTTTACCCCCAAAAAAGTCCCATTTTCAGTCTGATCTTATCTACTGAGGTGCATGCCATTTAAGGTATATTTATTTCAATTCTTTTGATTGTTCTTTTTTTTTTTTTTTTTGATTGTTTGTAGTCATGTGGTTAACGGCTCCCCCTGTCCGAAAAAGTCCTCCTTCTTGCAAACTGAGTCTCACTGCTGTTTTTGAAGAAACTTCATACTATATTATATACTAGAGAACAGTATATATCTATTTATATACACATATATTAACAAATACAAAATGAATGTAGTGAACTGAATATCTCAAACTTACAAAAACAGAACAGTGATCTGCAAAAAAGACGGCACTGTCAGTTCATTTTTAACAGACTGTTGTTTTTATTCTTTTGCTTTTAGTTTCACTTTCACGCTGCTTGCATTGGAAACGCAGTCGTATTCTGACGCGAGCGTGCGACAGTAGCCTTCAGTACTGTAAATGTCTCAGGATCGAGCCAATGGGATGGGCAGCAATATTTGTCAGTCGGAAAATGGCGCAGACTTAACTACCTGTACTAGATGTAATTTATAGACTTATATATACAGTATATAAAGTATATGTCGACTTGGTCAGCAGAGACCAAGTGCCATACCTCAATCTCAGAATAATGACTCCTTTCCGTGCCTCGTACTTTTATGTATACCTTATCTGGGAGCCTGGCGAAGGGACAGCCGATACTCTGGGAAATATAGTATCCTCCGCTGTTTCTTTTCTTTTATTATCTGTTCGTTTTTCTTTTGTTTCGCCTCCCTCTCGAGAAAGGGAGGAGGGAGACGCTTCAAGTGTCTGACTGACCAATATTTGCCACCCTACCTCTTTTCAGGTATTTTTTCGCAACAACAAAACCTTATAGATGTAATGTGCAACAGATTGAGAAAAAGAAAGACGGGAATTACACTGCTATTCCTGTTCTTGGCTCTGGATGGGGTCGGCATGGGAGGACTGCAAACCTCTCATTTCTTCCTCTGAAAGTCAAAACATTTTGGGATTCAGTCGTCTGGTTTCACCCTGGAGGCGATAAGTCAGGTCGGTCCCACCCTGGTCTGAGAAAGAACAAGGTGTTTTTGTTCACTGAGGGTTTTTTATTATTATTTTTTTGGTTCATTCTGTGTTTTTAGGTGTAACGTAACTCCAGGTTGAAACTTGACAGGGGGATTTTTTTTTCTTTTTTTTTTTTTTTTTTTTTTTTTTTTTTTTTTTATTTCTCACACCCAGAGAAATCAGAGACCCAGAGGGGAGATTGGGGGACAGGTGGACAAGTTAACCTTCCTTTATCTGCTGTCTTGTAAAAGAAAAATATCCTATCCAAAATCTTTTACACTGCATTCCAAAAAAACACCCCACACACAGGAAAATGTACCTTTATATGATGAAAATGAAAAAAGCTATATACTTATGAAATATATGTATTTATTTTACTGTTTTTGCATCTTCAGGTAAGCCAATCAATTTCTCTTTTGCTTTTCAGGTTGGTTTTTATTTTGATTTGATTTTTTTCTTCTGAGTGAAAGACTGTCAAAAAAACGTGTTAAAAGAAGAAAAAAATGTTGAACAGCAACTACTGTAACCTCACTTAGTAGACGCCACATGACATGCCATTTTGTGTCAGGATGGTGTGTGATGATGCGGGCTACCAGGAAAGAAAGACCCATAATGTATATGATTGCCATGCTCCTCTCTGCAGAGAGCTTTCTTCTGTTTCTTTTTGTGTCACGCTGCATATCTGGTTGTCATTTATACCTCAGGTCCGACCACTTCAAAGCAGCTGATTGTACATTAGAAACACAAACACACACACAAAGAAGAATCAGGATTTTTAGTACGGCTCGTTTCCAGATTTTTAGATGTAACCAACGGAAGCAGTTTTTGAATAATTGTCGTTTCTTGTTGTCGTCGTTCGTATTGTTGTTATTCTGATGACATCTTCTTTTCCTTCGTTTGTTTTCTTATATAAAAAAGAGAAAAGACAAATTCTTTAAAAGCCAGAAGCCAGGTTTCTGTGAATACGATGCTGTATTCTCTCTAGCACATGCAGCCGTGGAGGAGCAGAACGCACACACACATATAGAGAGACATGACGCACCTACAGCAACATACATTCTCCCTCCTCATCAGGTAGCCACACTTTGTGTGGGCGGGTTATATGTATAATTACGAAGCTGGGAGTCGTTTCTCTTTTAGAAGCAGGTGGGTGTGTTTTGTCCACAGCCTGCAGAACATCAGCCCTGCTGGCTGATTTTGATCTGGCACACTGGGACAGGCACTGCCTCTGTGAAAATCACTTCGTTTTGTTTATTCTTTTTTTTTAATCACCTACCAATCGTTTTGTTAAAGGAAAAATCCTCCCTTCGGTTGTTCTGTTGTTTGTGATCAGTCGGTCATGTTCTGTTCGCTCCTCCAGTTATGTTTGTTTATGTAAGTTTGTTGTAATTTAAGTTCCTTTGGCATCTTTTCTTTCAACCTCCTTCCTCTATTTCTGCCGCTCTCAGTGATTTCCCGCAGTTTTACAGTTTACTGTGAAGGCAGCCATGTCCTTTTGACAGTACAGTGTTGAATTCATACTTAGGAAGTCTGTTTAAAGAGACATTTTCTTTGTTTTCTAGTTCCAGGAATGAAATCTCACATTCCGACCTGTGATCAGAAACATGCTTTGCTCCCGTGTTGTGTCTTGTGGCTGCATTGCGTGCTGTTCCATCAAGGTTGCTGCGGCTGTAGAAATTGGATTCTCCACTTAAAGACACAAACAAACTACAAGCTAAAAAGAAATAGACGCAGGAATGCAAAGAACATCACCAGTAGCTATATGTTTTGAGTCAGGTTCCCAGTCCGGAGTCTTGGACTAAAGCTGGGGCTTAAATCCCCGTCTGAGAAATTGCCTGGTGTGTTTCTGGATGGATTATTTTTTCACTACATATCAAGATGACTGCCTCTCTCTTGCAACACGATCTATTCTACTTTGAGTGCATTTTAAAAAAATAATAATCAGCACATGGACTGACAGTTACAATTCTCCTTGTGTGCCGTTAGCCTTGCCATGCTGTCATTTTTTCCCCAGACATTTGTCAAAGCGACACTAACAGATCTGTTAAAATGTGCATCTCCTCTGTCGTGGAGTGCGATGCCAAGTGTTGTAAATGTCAAAGCATTTGTGAAGATGTGACAAGCAGTCGCTCAGTAGCAGTCTAGCTTTGAAAGCAGAGCTGAGTACAGATCTTAAAGGCCAGACACGCCTCTAGAATGATGCTGATGTGCAGCAATCAACACAACACACACCCCAACTCCATTCAGTTACCCTACCGAACAAGAAGTTTGGCAGGGGCCTGATGCTTTTGGAGGAAATTTGGAGAAAATGATTTTTCTGGACCCAGAGTGTAAAAATTCTCCAAAGATAAAAATCTAAAAGGTGATGGTTCAAGCCATTATTTTATGTTACAACTCAGATAAGACGAGATCATGCAGAGCGTTAGCTATTAATCAAAACTGTCTGAAAACTAGATTACGATTTTGATAACTACACCTTGAATTTGCCCTTCAGCGCTGTATTTACTCAAATGATCAAAATCGTGTCCTTTGAAAATAAGAATATTAACACATTTACAGAGAGATGTTGAATATTTTTATGGGGCTGAATGTGTTTTCAATCTGCAGCCTTCAATTGCTAACTGTACCTCCTCTGACATTATTTAAAGCTGTTCCAAATTCCCACCCTGGCTCAAAAATCGACAACACAGACCACACTTAACTTCTTACTCACATTCAGTCTGATGGTGCCGCCAGGAATAAGTGATTATATATTTGTTGTTCTTCAATCAGCGTAATCAGGAGTGCCTTTTGAAGACTCTAATCACAATCTCAAATCTAATAGTTAAGGGTTGGTTTCTTAATCACGTATAATCTAACCGCCCGAGTAAAATCACAGAGCGGCGCTTCGAAGCAAAATGTCATGTGAGATTCAGGTCAAATTTGTTGGCTTAAATTCCCAGCCCCCCCGTGATTATGTTGCACTGTGAAAGGCTCGCAGGCAGACATTTTCTCACACTGGCTGTTCTCGCCTCCGACGAGCCTGCGGTGCTGGCGTGCGTCTCACCCCTCCGCCTCGTCAGAAAGCCTGCTTACAGATGGCAGACAGACCGAACGTCAGATAGACATGGCGGTCTGAGGAGGTGGATGGGAGTGCGAGCGTGA
Organism: Holacanthus passer; assembly: GCA_025331565.1. Classification (NCBI taxonomy): domain Eukaryota; kingdom Metazoa; phylum Chordata; class Actinopteri; family Pomacanthidae; genus Holacanthus; species Holacanthus passer. The sequence continues at coordinate 1,524,095 of JAFREQ010000093.1, read as the reverse complement.
AATCTAAGTGAAGTACAGAAGAATAAAGGCCGCTGAAGGTCGCCATCCCCACCCCCACGCCACAGTTAAACAACAGGCTTTTAATGGAACGATGCTGAAATTCATTTCACAAACGAACGCTACTTCGGCACATTGCGTCTACGATTAATAGGTGCCCCGGTTTATCTGAAACTCCACTTAAGAGAGGGAAGGGGATTATTAGGGACAAAATATCAGACCTGATGTGAAGGTTGAAAAGGAAAATTAGAAAATAAAAGCCAGGACTGTGTGGAGGGAATCTGGTCAAAATGCTGTGATAAGAGTGCATTTCATAAGGCGCCCTTGTGTGTTGCCATGACAATCTTGCAGCATTGTTCCCATGTGGAGGTGTGTCTGGCCCTTTAGAGCCACCTACATGGACCAGCTGGTCTCTGTTGCTCTGAACTCAAATCCAGCTCTGCTAACACTGGGTTACCTCTTGCATTCGAAAGGTTGCGTTGGGTTGAGCTTAAAGATTTAGCAGAACTGATGCCATCTTGCAGCAAAAGGTACCGGGAGTAATGTGTAGATGCTGCTTCTGACGTTGATTCATCCGCCTTCGTCCAGCGCGTTTTCAAAGGAAATGCTAATGACAGATGACAAAATCTTTGTTCAACACTGGCAAACAAATATTTACCATATAATTTCTGTTGTCATCTTCTCATGTCCTCTTTCCCTTCATTATACTTCCATCAAGATTGTTTGTCTTTGCTCTCATTTGTATCCTTGTGAGAGCATTTACGAGCATGTGTTTGTCCGTCTCGATGCTCGTCTCTGAGACGCTCTCTGTTGTTTCTGCTACCTCTGGTCTGTCACGAGGACCTGCCTGTGGGGATCTTTTTCAGATGCTGACTGCTTCAGGAGCGAGTTGCACAAAGTTGATTTGAAAACTAAAGCGTGGTCAGTTGTTTCCAGTGAAGTACCATTTCAAGCATTTCATAGCACTTCTAGGCCTTAGAAAGTTTTGAGGTCAGGTTGTCTGGTTCTGGAGGGTTTTGATGAAAGTTAAATGCAGCGAAGAGTTCGCTGGATGATTTGTCAGGTCTCCCACAGTGCGGTCCTTGAAGACATAGTATCCTCTGATTGTTTGCCGACCGTTGCGATCTGCAGTTCTTGTTTTTCCTCTCAGAAATGTGTCAGATCTTGATTGTCCTGTCACTCAAAAGTGTGCAGTTTCTAGAGAGGCACTGTGATGCTGCAGCACTGCCGAAGGTGGTTGGGTAGGGTCACGCATCCCCTTCCACACCCCTGTAAATGTGGTTTGATTTTATTGTCACTTTCTTTGATGAAAAGTCATAAACCCCTTCCTTCCCCTTCCCTTCACCTTCGCCCCCAAACTATTTGTCATCCTTTCAGCATCCTTGGCCACTGGAGCGTGAGCGCCATGGGGCTGACAGACCCTCGTTTATCCCAGGAGAGATGAGGTGTTCCTGGATAGCCCCAGGTCCTTCACCTCTCATCAGGCCTTTTCATAAACCTCACTGCCGCCTCTTGGGATTGTATACACATCCCAGAGGCCTCTGAACACGGTCTTCCCTCTACCTTTCTTTTTTCTTTCTCTTTTATCTTTTCACAGAGGCTTTGCCACGCTCTCCTCTGATGAGGAACTTGCAGATTTAGATTTTTGTAAGACAGGGCTAGAGGTTCTTTCAGCAACAAGGTTGGTCATTATCCTCTGCAATATTGAGAAGTGTTTCTAAACAAAACACACAAGTACACACGGTATGTTTGGCAGTTGGTTAATATTTCAACCTTGGTAAAAATTTCATGAACTCTCTCCACAAAAGAGACTCAATATTTTAAAGGTTTGGCTGTTAATGTTGTATGATGTCTCTGATCTCTTGTTTTGATGTTTCTGGGTAACGGGCTCATGCTTGATTTTTAGTTTCTGTGTTTAAAAATGGAAAAACAAGAAAAAAAATCGGCTAATGAGCGGGGTTGTGTTTTGTTTAAATTGCCAGTGCATTGCTGTGATCCTCTTGTAGCTTCTTTTTGCCGTCTTTGAAGTTATGACGTCTTCTGCATTTGAACTTTACCTTCTCTGTTACCTATCAGTTGTGAAGTCTACGCTACATGCAGATAACCACACCAGCCAGTGTATTTATAGTCGAGCTGAGGAGCAACACTGGCTCATGAGCACGATCGATAGTCAGGTCAGACAGACCGGCACTCGGTGAGCGGATATCGGAGTTCAGTCCTCAGCCAGGAAGTTTGGCAGTACAGAAGATTAAATGTCATGCAGATGATTCCCACTGCCATAACAGAAACTATTCAGAAAATCTTATGGAACACCTCAAACTCATCTGGCTAAAGTTGACTTATGACAGCCAGAACATCATCACTTAAAAGGGTCCTTGAAAAGCCTTTTTTATTATTATTATTTTTGACTGATTCTGTACATTATTTTCAGCCAAATACTTTTTCAGTGCTTTATAAACAGCAAGGATTGTAAATATGAATAACTCTTAGCAGGGGAGGCTCATGCAGAGCTCACTTAACAGTCCACCTCGTTGGTCCTCTGGAGATCTAACTTACAAGACTTGGACTGTTGCCTTCCCGAATGACAAAATTAAGAAAAGATGCTTGTAAAAGACAAAACGAAACAGACAAAAACGAGAGCTTTGACTGAATCGGTGTTCGGGAAAGTAACACTGAGTGTTTGTTCTTTCTTTCAGTCTTTGATAATGTTTTCCATCTTGGTGTTTCTTAGTGTGCAAAAATGTAAAGTAGAAGAAAAAAAAAAACTTACAACACAGAATACCTCAGAAAAGAAATCCATGTAACCTTGACAACCTCCACATATTGTCAGATCCTGTCCATCAACACTCATCTCCCGGGCACTTTCATCTGCTGTCCTTTGTCTTTGTTTCTCCTCATGCTTCTCTTGCCATGCAGTGCGTAACGCCCAGTGGAGGTTCCATAGCTTTTTATACCGCTTTGTTTTCACATCCTTATATGTGTTCTGTCTTTTGATTTGTGAACATTCTTGGTCTCAAACCTTTCGCAGCCCACCTCGCAAGACAATTTCAAACAAGTCTGAAAGATCCACAGACGACACTCTTTTCTCTGCAAAAGACGGGGTTTCATCAAAACGAAAAAATCCTCCCGTCTTTTGATTTTAAAGTGGGTTTGCTGAAAGATGGACGGCCAATACGTGGAGCACTTGTAACTACACAGTCCCCATGTTGTTCCTTTTGCATACCTCTTTATCTACTTATCTACTCTTTATCGTTGTTAAAAACTGAATGTAAAAAAAAACCAAACACAACTAACCTCTAATTTAACTATACATATTTAAGAATAAGAAATACTCTATATGTGCACATAGATATACCTATACAAGCCCCACACAGACACAAACACAAATGCATATGTATATACAAATCTCTAATGTCATATACTTTTATCTTGAAAAGGAAGAGGATGAGCCTTTTCCATTAATGATTCAGGGAAACAATACAGAAGTCCAGTGCAGTATGTTAGGAAAAATCACTCCCACTCTGTTGCTTTCGGTGTTTGTTTTCTTACTCTGTTCTTGCTTGTTATTTCCCCATGATGTAGCATAGGGCAAAGGGGCAGGGCGACTTGAGATTTTTGTTAACAGAAGAAGTAGTTGAACTAGGATCTAGTGTAGTTGTAGTCTTTTCAAGCCTAATTATGTGAAGGGGGGGGAGGGGGGGTTTCTGAAGCGAACACTGTAAAGACGGTATATTTATGAAGATGACTTGGACGCGAGAGTCACATTGGGGGTGCTAAAGGGGGGTGGGGGTGGGATGTCTTCAGGACAGTTGTATATAGAACTGCTTTACCCATCAACCCTCGCCTGTCTTTTTCACAGGTGAGGTGGAACTGTATATTGAAGGCACTGAGGAGGAACGATCTGTGTGTTTTTATGTCTAGAAAAGTAAAGACTGTTTAATGAAGGAAGTGGAGGAGGGGGTGATGATCCTGTTCAGGTCTTCTACAGGACCCAACGGACAGTGAAGTCGTTAGAAAACGCGCCTCCCTCTGGCTTTGCTGGGAGTGACATACGGTTTCGTGAACGTTGACCCTCTCGATATTTTTGCATGCTGGTGTACATACCCCCGTATCAGTCCTTTTGTTTGAAGAGGCTGGTTAATCCAAAAGCGCTTTTTTGGATGTTTTGAATATGAAATATTGCCCCTAAGAAAAAATCCTTTTCCTGAGAAGAAGGAGCACCTAAGGTGTTTGTCACTGCAACAGCTTTCGTAGTGGTTTTTGGCTAAAGCTCTTTTGCAATCATTTTTTTCCTCGTGTAAAGTAACAAAACAGTGTGTATGAGTGTGAATCTGTGTGGCTGTGTAAGAAATAATGTGAAAAGCTTGCTCTTTTTGATTTTCCTCAGTTGTTCTTCAACCATATTATAGCCTCTGAGCTGTTTTTTTAAGGAACATTAATCTACCTGTGCTCTTATGGTAACTCAATGGAACAGTGTACAAGTTTGAAGACCTGCATCTCTGAACGTATCCTGGTTGTCACATGCCTCTCTCTGGGCACCTTACAGACCCAAATTACATTACCCAGGCACCCTCAGGGACCCTCGACAACACTGCTCTCACTCTTATTCAGGTACTTAATCTACACCGAGGCCTAGCAGTGATCAACCTTTACTGTGGTTTATTTTCAATAGCCTGTTCCTATGAAGACGAAGATTACCGCCAAAATCGTTAACAGCCAGAAGCAGTTTTTCTCGCCCTCAGAGTTATTTTGTGTTCTGCTCATGGGATCACTTCTCGTTTTCTATCCTTTATCCTCTCTATTTTTGATCTCTGGATATTTTTAGTATCTTATGAATGTCAATCTCTTTCTCAGTTCAGGACTGCCGAGTCTTTGTCTGCACTCTGTTCTCTCTCTGACTTGCGTCCGGTCCCATGGCTTTTACTCTGTGCCGAGCATCGACGCAGCCATCTGGTATTGTGTGGCTACAAAGCACCAACGTAACGATGACTTACACCAAGCTAACCTCTTAAACAAACATTTCATACAAGTGCACAAAACTGTGTTTGGCTTTTAAGCTGTGTTTTAAGCCTCCACAGTCCTTCATACAGTAGGAGAACGCTGCAGTTACAGTACGCCATGTTCAGGTATCCGTCTGGTTTAAGTGCTAAGTTTTTTTTCTCTCCGCCGCCAATGGAGCTACTCAACACAGAGGAATGTGACAGATCTGCCTTCAGTTCTTCTTATGCTTCAGGGAAACCTATGTAAGCCTCTTTTCACTCTAAGTGAAAGCAGGAAAATGGCGGAGCTCAGCTGGGCGGCGTGTTTTCAAACCTACAGAACTGTAGAGCTGTGAAGGAACAGGGCGAGTCAAACTGGAGCAGAAAGATCTGTTTTGCAGTTTTCAGTGAAGTTGTTCTCATTTGTTCTTTGACGTTTTAGACAGCCACTCTTCTCTGCTGTCATTGGTTGAAACCTCTGCTGTATGTCGTTAAGTGTTTGTGTCGTTGCGCACAGCTTGGTCGATGCCATTGGTTTTTGGAAGTCTCCTGTAGACTTTAGAGTCTGTTTTCACCAAGAACTAGTCATGCAAAGCAGTTATTTATTGGCCTGGTCTGGAGGGACAGGAGTGTATTTTGAATTTTGCCTAAACTTTGTACCTCTTACAACAATCAAATCAGTGACGTTTGATGATAACTGTGTAAAGACTCTTAAAAAATAAGTTGTATTTCATGTTGTAAGAACTCTTAAGATTACTTTCTACATTCCTGATGTTGGTTTTGGTAGTAACCTGATTTTGTTGTGATAGCGATAGCTCTGATTGGGTTGGAAATGGCTTGTGGTATTTGGGTAGATGCAGGAAGTGTTGTCCAGGGGTTTGGACTCTAGTTTGGGTAGAACAACAAACCTCTTCTTTTCTTCGGTCTCGATTTCTGTCCTGCTGAGGTTTCTATCGTTTTGGAATCTCACCTCGGTTCTTAACGGGTGGCTGGATGCCCCACTGCAGGGCCTGCTGGGCTTTTTCCTCTTTTCCGCTGAGATTTTGTTTTTGGGTTTGACGATATACCTCATTCCTTCAGTCCAGCGGGCCCTAGGGGGGGCGCTGTGCCGATGCTCAGGACGCCCAAGCCCCCTTTCACAATTTGGTCCCATCTGGACTGTACCTCTCACAAACACATAAACACACACACACACACACACACACACACACACACACACACACACACACACACACAGGTTCTCCAAATACCCCAATGGACCTCATTTTTTCAATATCTACTGTTTACAGTTTGACAAAAAAATTGTATAATTTAAAAAATATTTTTCTCATATTGTAGTTTTATTTATGTACAATATTTTTTTTTGTTTTCGTTCTTATTTTGTACCTTGTGAGTTGGACTTTTATTCTTCTAGGCTTATATTATCGATGTCCGTGTAAATGAGCACTTAACAAGGATCACATTAATTGGTTTTAGTTTGACTGACTGCACTATTTTATTTTCTCTTTCTCTCTCCCTGTTTTGAATGCAAAATCTGATTTTCTGATCGGGCTGGTGATAATAAATTGTCTCATAATGTCTGTGATTTTTTTTGACAAAAAGATGAAAGATGATGATTTGACTTCCTATAGTCTTTTTTTTTTTTAAACTTCATTTTGCATTGAACGTCAGGCGACGCTGATTAGATCTGTCTTTGTGCATGTGTAAAATATTTTACTGGTTATGTTATATTCAATTTGGTAAAAAAGAAAATTGCCATTTTTGCCACACATTTCAGCTGTAATGTTGTGTAAGGTAGTATTCACTGGATGCTAGAACCTTCTTTTCAAAACCACTATTCTTCTAATAAATTTTGTTGTGAAAATAAAATGTCAGTCTCGGTTGTGTTGATTGATTTCTGTTGAGTTCAGAAGTTTTACATTCAGAGCTTCAGTGAAGAGTTGAATTATGGGTGTTTTTTGCCTTTGACTATTCAGCTTGGAGACAGTAAATTATTTGAAGTGACTTGAAAATGTGTTGAGTTTAAATTTGAACTCATCCTGTCATCAGTCCAAGGACTCTGTTCTCTTTAGAGAGGTTAACCATTTCTATACTTTAAAACTATCATGACAGTTGTTCTACTCTTTCTGGTTAAACATGGATAAAAGAACTAAGGCAAGAAAGGTTGATGTATGATTCATTAGCTGGAATGAAACTGGATAAAACAGGGACATAAAAAAAAAAGCTACAACTTTTAATCATGTTAAATATTTAAATGTGAAATTGCATTTCACCAAGAAACTCATCGAGCTCAACCTCCAAACTCAATACAATTTCATATCAACTGAAAAAACTGAATGACTCTTGTTAAAATAACTAACATAAAAACTACACTGAAATAATTTACAATTGACTAAGAGAAATTAAACATCGACCTTGTTTTACACAAACCTACATACGTCAGAAACCTCAAATGACAGCACTGACTGATGCTTCAACAATCTCTGAGCTTCTTCTATAAACACAATAGAGAGACTGAACTCTCATTACAACATACAGAGGCCATTAATGCGATAACGGCGATGCAAAGCGGCGAGGCGCCTGGCCCAGATGGCTGCCCAATAGAATCCTTTAAAATCATTTTCTAACAAATTATCTATAATTTTACTTGATATGTTTGAATGAATCTCTGTCCAGTGGTTCGCTGCCACAAACACTGACTGAAGCATCGATCACCCTCCTCCTTAAGCCTGGTAAAGAAAACACAGAAACTGGCTCACATCGACTCATCTCTCTCCTAAACACTGATGTGAACATGGAGAAACCACGGTGCACGACATGATCTCTGTCGACCGAACCTTTTTCACTTTGGGACGACATTCATTTATAAATATTCACTCTCTGAGGGATGAGAAAGTTACAGGTGTGAGTTCCTCCTATGAGACAAACATACATCTGGTCCTCCATCCCTGACTGAAGGCACGCGGCTGACCTCTGACCCTTCCCCTCCCTGGGTTAACAGCCTGGATAAGCAAAAGGGTCAAAGGTTAATACCGCCCCTCTGAGGGAACAACCAGGAAGTGGAGACAGCGTCCCTCTCACTAACAGACTCCACTCGTTACTAAAGGTATCAATAACACAACTGGAAAATACAGTTTAAAGTCCTGCTCAATATTTACATGAGTAAAATTATGCAAGATCATGAAACACTAACCCTTTCAAAGTGTTGCATTACAACACTGCAGATAGTTATTACAGCACATATTTCTGGGTAAATAAACTTACAACATGGCCCCCATGACAGATTAAACAAATTTGAAGACCTAGTGAATCTCTGATATGCAGTTAAATTAGTGATTTCAGTCAGCGAATGGGGACGATGGGACTTCTGATGAATAACTGAACCAAGTCAGGCGGTGCAAAGCGATATGGTCTTAAAGAAAATGGACTGGACAAATCATAATATCAGGCCACCTCAGTATTATTTGTCGATTTAAATTTTAAGATTTTAACAGTCTAACCACATTAGAACCAATGTGGGAAGCTGATTGGGCAATCCTTCCTGTGGCCATGGATGTCACATCAACTATGGTAGCGATTCAACCAAAGGTAACATGAACGTCTGGGCGACTGGGAAGTCCCACGTTTTCCTCATCATCTTCCCTGAAACCAGGTTCACATGATGTTTAAGACATCGGCCTCTGGAGACAGAAACTGTAGCCCGGTCACTTAAGTCCTTTAAATGCACTGACTTCGTCGCCACAACAGAAAAACACCAGTTAACACAAGTGAACACAAGTTAAAGTCCTTGGTCCTGAAGCATGGAGCCATTCAGAGCGTTGAATTATTGAGGCATTAACACAAAGCAGTATTTTAATATTGCACATGGTCGAGGGGGCGTACTTCACACTCTGTCGGGTTATTAATTCTATAACATCTTTTATATTTCATGAAGTTATTGTTTTGCTGTGACCTTTTTACCTAGAGCCCTCAAACTTGGCCTACCTACTCATACTATTATAGTTTCCATAAAACTATCACCAATGAAGAAAAGCGAATGAGCAACGGAGCTGCACATCTCATGACAGGCCATTCTCTGAAGGATCACACAAAGATCCACAGACTGCTGCAAATGGCTGGTGTTGGCAGCATAATGGGCAGAATTAAAGTGACTGTACTGACAGCGGTCCTTGAATCTGTGCCACATTGGCCCCCATACCTTCAGCACTGGCCCCTCATGGACCCTCAGGTTAGCAGCAGAGGCTTCGAAGATGCAGAGCACCTTCAAAGAAAAGCAGCAAGGTGCCATGATTTGGAATTAACTGAGAATAAACAGGCTTTCAAATGGGAAAAAAACAATAAAATTCTGGTTTAAACAGGAACTTTGTGAATCTGACCAGACATTTGATGCCAGTTTTCGAGTCTCAGTCACATCAGACATATTTTCAAAAGGTGTCGCTCTGACACACGTTGAGGTTCAGTACTCAGCCTGTTTAAGCTAACTTGTGTTCCATTAGCCACAGTCAGACAATGTAGTTTCTATAAACGGTCTCTGAGAGAAGCTGAAGTGTGTTTCTGGATTTTTCCAGGAAAAGCCACTACGAGAAAATACAGAACGAACAATGAACAGCAGCTAAACCAGCAGCTGTGCAGGGCTCTGCCTGTTTGTTTGGTCCACAGTCTTTTAACATTGGCTGTCGGTCAGAACCAGAACCAGCCTCAGTCTCAGGACTCCGAGTCGTCCGATGCGCCCAAATAATGATTCATAGTCAGATATTTCAACTGAAACTGCACCGTAGAAGCCAGCTGTCATAAACAAGAGCAGCACTGAAACTCCAACAGGCTGAAGTGAACAAAAACAAATACAGAAAAGAAGGATCTGATTTTAACCTACTTCACCGATACGGTCCATCAGATTATGCCTGGATCTGGTCCTGATGCCGATCATTAGCATCGGCTCCAAACATCTCCACACGCTGGACGCTGGTGAGTAGCTCCTCCTCTTCCTCCTCTTCTCCTGCACGCAAACAACAAACATATTTTCTGTTCACTGTCAAACTACAGATCTCTGTATAATTCATGGAGGTCACAAGTTTGCGGTTTACATGTGTCACTGGGCGTCACGTCGGTGTTATTCAGCCCGTAGCTTTCAGGTGCTTTCAGGTGCAATTCAAGCGATGAGATCATTTCTACCATCTCTGCCTCCGAGGAACTAAAACTCCAATCAAACATTTATTCTCTCTTCAGATCACCTCTCTCGCTGCTTCTGTCTTCCTGCATCTCCTCCTCTTCCTCTCTCTTGCCTCCTTTTTTTTTTTTTTTTTTTTTTTTTACAGTAAGAGTCTCTCTTCCTTTCTCACCCTCTGCTGCAGGGCCTGATGAAAAGAGGCCTCGGTGGTGGATGGAGGCAGAAAAAGACAAATAACTTTTCAGGGCACAGGAAGTAGGTCATCCTCCTATCAAATATTTATTTCTCACACTGTTCCTAAGGCTGCAAGAGGACTCCCTCTTTAGATACTGTGTGTGTGTGTGTGTGTGTGTGTGTGTGTGTGTGTGCATTTTCATACTTGGCTCATTTGCACATATATGGCTGCTCAAGGTCTGCGTCCGACTGAATTTGAGCACAGAGATATTTGGAGGTTCCGCTCTCTTCGGGAGGTCTGACCTCATTTCTTTTCATTGGGTCTTTTTCTTTATTAAACACATATTGAAATAGCTTTTCACCACAGCGTCTACGTGTGTATTCGCAGTCAGTGCAATCATTTTTAGTCCGTTTTGCAGCGCATGGCGAAATGTGAAGTATCTTACACATCACAGAGTTCATTCTGTCCTCTGCTCTGTTGTCTGCTAATTCTTCATAAATTCACTGAATGTGCAGGCAACACTTTTAGAAATACAATCACTACTAGCATTATTCATTTATGTTAATTTTTTGAATTTACTGATTATTAGTTTGACTATAAAATGTCATAAAGTAGTTGGCCAGAGCCCATTGTTATGTCTCATTTTCTGTGTCCATCAGTCTAAAATTCCAACATATTCAATTTACGCTGATATAAACAAGAAATCTGCAAATCCTCACATTTGAGAAGCTGGAACCAAGTAATGTTTGGTCGATAAATTAGTAAAACAATTATTCGATGATAAAAATGTTGGTCTTTTCATTTTACGTCGATCGACTAATCGTTTCGGGGCACAGACGTGACAGGGCACTGCGGAGAAGAGGAAGATATTTCATCTCTAGCGTTTAAACTAGCCATTAACTGCCTGCTGTTGCCATTCTTTCCAGCGAGAGATGATGGAGCAAAAGTGCAGAAGTAGCAACCTTGTGATAAAAAGCTTTAATGGCTCCCATTGTGTCCTCCAGCACAGTGCACGACAGAAATGTGAGCTGAAGAAATGTACAAGTAGAAGCATTTTATGTAAACTATTCTCATCATTCCAACCTTTACTCTTGAGACATGAACACAGCTCCCTCCTCTCGCTCTGTTTTTCAAATACACACTGACTGCTGTGAAAATGTCAGAGGCCCCATCAGAAGCCCCTCCCGCTGTGGTGTGTGGTGGCCGGGCCCAGCAAGGCTCCCCATTACTGATTAATGGAACCGCATCAGCTCCATTCAATTAAGACTCAGCGCCAGCCCCATGCGGTCGTCTCCCCAGGCCTGTCTGAGCCGCGTTTAGCTGCGACACACCGAGGACGGCGGCTCCTAACAAGCTCGGATACAGAAACTGATGGAGCAGTGGAGGGTGAACCACCTTAACTCTCTTCACTGTTAACCTACTTTTTAAAATATGTGTCTGCTTTTCCTTTCAAAAGGTGTTTTATTCCTCGTCTGAAGTGCTTTGACTTGCCTTTGTCTCTGAAAGGTGCTACAAGAATAAACCTGTCTTTTACCCTTCACCCACATACAGAACATGAATTATTAATGCGACGCTCCAGCTGCTGATACACAGCGTTCAGAGGTTTAGATATGACTACTTGATTAATCAATTAGTATAACAACAAGAACATTTAAATAATCAATTAATCATCATCTGCTGCTTTCGAATGTTTCACATCACTGCAGATAAAATGTCTTTGAGTTTTGAACTGTTGGTCAGATAAAACAAGTCATTTAGTTTAGACGTCACCTTGAGCTCTAAGAACATGTGAGAGACCAAACAATTAAAGGATCAATTAGAAAAGTGACACATCAGCTGATAATAACGGCCAGTTGCAGCCTTAGGGTTCAAAGTTTGAATTGGGCATGAACCAATATTACTATTTTGTATTTCTGAGGTTAGAGATGAAAAACTGTGTGTCATGAACAGAGCACTATTATAAAGTGGAGGCTCTTGGATTTTTTTACCTGCAATGCTTGTGGGCTGGTTTCAGTATTTTGAGGCAAAGTTGGATTGATAAAATTTCACATTACAGCAAAATGCATGTACAGTCGAATGCAGCCATGAATCTATTCATTTGGAGAACAAATCATTTCTGAATAATTCATTAAATAAACATGCATCAAAACAACCGTCAACAATTTTCACCAAAAGATCATTGGAAACCGCGACCAGCCGCAACATCCAGGATTCAACTCAACCCGTTTCTACTCTCAACTATTATATATCAGCAAAATGCCAAAACAAATCCATAAGCTAACGCTCAAAGAACAGACAAAAGGTTCAAGTTCCTTCAAACAGATCAGATCAGTGTTTTTAACAAATCTGTCCAACTCAAATCAGGATCTGGATTTACAACAGTGACACCACATCCAGTACATTTCTTAACAGTTCGCAGGCTCGTTTCATCTCAACACACTTCTCCTCAAAAGAAGAAAAACCTCTCAGCGATTCATGCAAATTGCAAAAGTTTGCACACAACATTCAGACCATCAAAATTACACATCAGCTCCATCTCCCACATCTCTGGATATGAGGATGTAAAACAGACTGAACCACAAACTGAGAACATGGAGCTTTGTGGATCAACACGGAGTGAAAGTTAAACTAAAGTCACGTGTGACACAGGCATCGACTTCCTGCTGTTTGACATTAAAACATTCAAATATTCTTCTCAAATCATGACTAAATCCTTCTGTGCTAACTCTCATCCACTGACTTCATGCTAACGGCTAACAGCTGATCAGGCTAACGTCACAGCTTCATTAAAGCAGCAGTGAAGAAGCAGCTGACACAGTCTCACCTTAAAACGCCTGTTTGTTCCCTGCAGAAACATCCGGATATGATCAAACGTCCAAATCATCAAGTCCAGGCTGAAGTTTGTAGCTTTTAAAACGACCGTTAGCCGAAGCTAGCCGGTGAAGCTAACGTTAGCTTGTCCCGTTAGCAGGTTAGCATCAGCATCATCCGTCTCCTCGCTGTTGTTGTTGTTGTTGTTGTTTGTTCTTTCATCTCTTCCTTTCTCACAGTAAATGTTGTAGTTTCGTCCAGCACCTGAAGTTTGTTTAACCCGCCAACTGGTCACCTGTCGAGCAAACCGGAACAAGCTCCTCGTTGAATTGTGCGGCCTCAATAGAAAATAACATAAACGCCCATTATGAGTTCTCTTCTTTATCTCTTATGATATATATATATATATATATATATAGAAAGAGAGAGAGAGAGATCTCATCTTTGTCATTTTTTATTTTTTCTTCCTCAGGATTCTGGTTTAAATATCACATTTGTCATCTTTGTCAAAATCCTAACTTTAATCACAGAGAATTCACTTTACTCCCAAATCTGACTTTTATTTCAGTTTAAATGAAAGGAAATAGTGAAATTTATTTATTCAGCACCTTTCTATATCAGATGTCACAAAGTCAAAAGCAAGACACGGAATATGGAAAATAAAAAAATGCTTCTTTGTCACACAGATCATATGATTCTTTTAATCTGAAACTCTCCTTGCTCCGTCGTGTCGTAATGAATGTGGCTGAAGACAAAACAGCTTCAATCCGCAGCCTTCATGAACCTTTATCAGCAGACACTGGGAGACGTTAGCGCCACCATCAAGCCTCCACATGTCTGATTGGACGTCTTCGGCTCCTCCACCATGTGGCCATGACACAAAAATAAAGGCAACATTCTCAGGGAACTAAATGAAAACCTCACAATCGCAACTTAATTTGACACTGAAAGGAGAGCAAATGTTCAACAAGGTCAAACCTAATTGAAAATGATTGAAACACTGTTCTATGGGGGACTGATGGCGACCTTTTTTTGATTATTTCTCTTTCTTTCGTTCTTTCTTCTCTAACAGGAACTCCTCCCAGGTCACCTTGGTAGTTTCGACTCCTTCTTTTGGCAACTGCCTGAAATATTCAGTTTGCCTCCGGCGCTCTCAAACCCCTTCCCCCATCTTTTTCTTTCTCTTTCTCTCTGTCACTCATCCCCCAACCTCCTTTTCCTAACTTCCTTTCACCTCCTTTCTTCATCTTCTTCTCATCTTTTTTTTTTTTTTGTATTTTTGTTTGCCTTCATCTCAACCTCCTCCTCCTCCTCCTCTCTCCAGTTCTTCCTCTCTTTTCCACCTCTTTCCTCTCTTGCAGCTCGCTATATTCAAGAGATGCAATAGCCGCAGGGTGTGTGTGTGTGTGTGTGTGTGTGTGTGTGTTGGGCCGCTGGCAGTGAGAGGTTATACAGTGGATCCAATGAGCACCTGGAGACCACTAACCATGATCATATCAATAAAAGGACATCTGCTCTACGGCGAGAAAGACCTGCACAGGAGAGGAGAGGAGGATGAAAGAGAGAGAGAGAGAGAGAGAGTGTGTGTGTGTGTGTGGAGGAGGGGAGTGAACAAAGAAGAAGAAGAAGAAGAGGATGACAGAGGAGAAAGATAAACAAAGGAGAAGAAGAGACAAGTGAAAGAAAGGTGTTGGAGAGGAGAGGAGGAGGTGGAAGAAAACAGGGAGTATGTGAGGAGGAAAAGGAGGAGAAGAGGAGAGGAGGGGTGTGAACAAAGAAGAAGAAGAGGGTGATAGAGGAGGAGAGATGAACAAAGAAAAGAGTGGAGAGGAGGATAAGAGAGAGAGCAAAAACAGGAGAAAAAATGGGATCAATAAAAAGTGTAAAGAAGAAGAGAGAGAATAAATAAACAGGCAGAAAAAGGAGAAAGAAAAGGGGGAATCATGAAAACAGCTTTGGACAAAGAGTAGACTTAAAAAGAAAAGGATAAACGACAGCAAAGTAAACACAGGAAGAAGAGAAGTGAGTGACAGAAAGAAAAGCAAAATTTGAAAAAAAAAATTAGATGAGAAAAGAGAAATGAAGAAAAAATACTAAGAAAAGTGACGAAGAAGGAGGCGAGAAATAAAAAAAAAACTGTTGAAAGGAGGCGAAGTTTAGGGTGAAAAGACAAGAAATGCAGCTTTTCTCCTCCTCAGAAAACGGAACATATCTTCATTATCTGTCCGTTTAATCAAACTATTTTTCATCTTACTTTCTTCTCACCTCTGCACTTTGGTAACAAAGCTTCTTCTGTTAGCGAGACTCGGATTAAAGAAAAGTCCCCAACTGTGCCGACTTCCTCCCAATGGAAAGTTTCTCTGCTACTTTAAAGGACAAGGATTTATTTTATGATACCTGGCAACGGGTCGAAGCTCATCCACTGAGCTCAACCCTCAACTTAATACTCAGAGTAAACCAATTATCTGCTGGGATCCTACAACACAGACTAAAACCAGTGGACAAAAGACTAAGAGAAAAAGGGGGAAGGATAAAGAAAGAGTGCAAGAATGTGAATAAGAGACAAGAGGAGAAGAACAAAAGAGCTCATTCAACGGTAGAGAAGACAGAGGAGGAGAGAGGATGGAGCGATGTGAAAGACAAGGAGAGCAAACGAGAGGAGAAGGGAGCAAAAGGGCAAGGACAGCAGAGAGGAAGAGGAGGAGGAGAAACGATGAAGGAGAGAGAGAACAAAAAAAACAAGCAACGAGAGGAAGAAGTGGAAGAGAGGAGAGAAAAATAAAATGTAAGTGTAAAAGGAGATGGGAGGGTGAATCAATAAGGGGAGAGGAGGAGAGGAGAGGAGAGGAGGAGAGAGGAGAGGAGGACAGGAGAGGAGGAAAGAGGAGAGGAGAGAGGAGAGGAGAGGAGAGGAGGAGAGAGGAGAGGAGGAGAGAGGAGAGGAGGAGAGAGGAGGAGAGAGGAGGAGAGGAGGAGAGGAGGAGAGAGGAGAGGAGAGGAGAGGAGAGAGGAGAGGAGAGGAGAAACAGACAGGAGCGGTCCCTCTGCTTCGGTGGAGGACGCTCACAGTTGGACGGTCTCGTGTGGTTTCACCCTCTCAGGTGTCCTCGTCCTCTGCAGGTATTCAAACTTACTGCCCTCTGCTGCTGTCAGACGTTACAACAGGTGACATGAGAAATGAGTCAATCAGCTGCCAAACGTTACATCACAGATTCTCATAATTGGACTTGAGAGAACAAAAAAAAACCAATTAAATACAAAGAACACATAAATGAATTCTTTAAAAAACGGTTTGTAAATTCATTAGCATGAAAGTTCAGTCTTCACTGATCAACCTGAAGTCCACTCAGCAGGTGGAGGTCTTGGATAAAGCCAGTAAGTGGACCTTGAGTTAAGATGAAGGAAAAACAAACCACGTTTCTGTCACATGTCACAGATCAGAGAAGTGAACTTACATATATTTGTGCAATATCAGTTTTATTCTGGAAATGTCTCCATTGTGGGAAGAATAAAGGTTTAACTTATCTTAAAACCTACAATTGCACAGTGAGGCCAAGTATTTTTGATCATGGGAAACTAAACCTGATGGAAACAGACTGTAACTGAATAAAGGCCTGTTGTTTAATAACTTAAATAAGATGTAACATTAGTTTTCAGACAAAATCATATCCTGAAAATAAAGAAAACTCCATGAAAAACCATCATGATATCTGACATGTTGCACTTGAGGAACACGGCTGTGTGTGTTGCACATGAGCTGGACAAGAGCTGGTATAGATAATCAATATATCAATCAATATGTTCGCGAGTGATAGGTTATTGATACACTGACAGCAGGACTGTCAGCGAGAGCCTGCAAACTGTTCTGCCTCCTGATCAACACGAACAGAGCTGTGTTCATGTATTATTATTATTATTATTATTCATTTATCATCACGTTATATTGTTGTTGGGTCTTTGATTCCATTTATTTTTGTACTATGTCAGTTTTCAGGTTTTCTTTACCTGAAGTATCTTAATCCTGGTTCATGTTCATTGTTATTATTATAAAGAGCATAAAGAAACTTTAATCAGTTGTCTGTTGAACTTCACATCATTTATCACCTTTTACTTTACCACATTTGAATGGAGGCTGCACCTGAAGGACGTGATCAGAAACCTGGATCAGGTGTTGACCTGCACAGCTTTGAAGCTTTAAGGCTCCGTGGTCGCTTCGCTCTCTAAACCAGCAGCCATTAAAAAGAAGTATGTAAATATGTGCAATGTCAACACGTTATGTCATTTTTATTGGCAGCCGTCTGTAATTCAGCAAGAACTCCGCAAACAATGAAGAGACAATTTATTAGTGTCTGTTTTTTTTCTGATTTAATGAAGCAATTTCCCCTCAGAGATTAAAAACATTTCCTGTTTTCAGGAAAGTCCGGCCAACATAAATTCCTCTCTCGCAGAAAAACATTACCTCGGAATAAATTGCCCATATTTTGTGCAGAATCCGGCTGATGATGGATTTTTTTTTTTTTGCCAAATTGGATGTTTTGTTTATATTTATCCCGTTTGTGTGTGATCAATCGTCTCCGTTCGTGCAGCTGACAATCAGCCTGCCATTTTTTCCTGTGTGTGTTTTTGTCCTTTGTGTGCGGCAGATCGTCAGTGTGAGAAGATGTGGACGCTTTATTGGAATTGGGGGGTTGGGAAGGTGCTGCCGCCATGATTTTATCCTCCTTTAAAGACAGAGAGAGAGAGAGAGAGAGAGGGGGGAAGGGGTAAAGATGGTGGTATGGAAAGGTTGAAGGCGGGGGTGGGAGGCTGGTTGGATGGGTTGCAGAGGTGGAGGTGGGGAGATGCAGCAGTTTGCACCAGAGAGCAGACTGGAAGGGTGTGTGTTTCTGTGTGTGTGTGTTGGGGGGGAGGGACTCTGTCAAAGCCGATGGGGGTATATATTATGTTTTATGGTTACGAGGGGACGCATAAATCACTGTTTCATTAAACAGCTTTAGTCTCAGAGCGCCGCCCCCCTCCTCCTCCTCGCAGCGGGTCATCCCTCTTTTCTCTCCATCCTTCCTTACTTTGTCCTCCATCTTTCTCTCCCACTACGTTCTCAAAACCGGCCTCCTCCATCCCTCCATCTCCTCTTCCCACCCCCACTATCTCTCTGTCTCTCAACCGTCTTTCTCTCCCCTCCGTCTCCACGAGCTGCCATCGCCCATCGACTCAGCCGGGATGCTAGACAGCCGTGACACAATGAGGTCAAAGGTCAGAGCAACAACAACAAGGAAACCAGCGCCAGTGTCAAGGTTGAAGAGGAAAGAAAGGGAAAGAAAAAAAGCAGTGAAGGAGAAACAGCTCTTTATTTAAATAAATAGGAAAAAGAAGCACTACTCGTCGTCGCCTTTCAGGTGAGACAACATGAACTGAAACACTACCTGGTATTTTTTTTCTTTTTTTGTAAAATTCCCATCAATGATACGACGTTGGTTTGAAAACATTTTTTTGGCAACTGAAAACAAAGATTTCTCTACAATCTACAGATGATACAGCGACAACATCCTCTTCAACATATAAAAATACTATGACAAAAATCAAATGCATTATAAGCTCAGAATATATATTACAATCTGTTAGGCTGTTAATGTGTTGAAGTTACAATAATAAAACCTACATTAGTTTGGATCTGATTTAATGACACAACTTTTTTATGGAAAATTTAACCCAATGGCTAAAAAAAAAACATGTTAAAAATTAATATTACACACCTTTATTTTAGTTTCACATCCATATAAATAACATGTCATCATATATAAAAGCTACATTTTCTGTGTGGCATTTCTGCGATGCGTTCACTGGCTCTTCTGACAAATCGGAAAGGAAGCGTTTGATCCAAACAAACACACTGCGTCATCGTATAATGAAGCTCATTATCGGGGACAGCGTCGTGTTGTTGGAAGCGTCTTACAGTGACAAACACACACACACACACACACACACACACACACACACACACACACTGCACTTCTATAATTGTGAGGACTCTGATTCACATAATCTGTTCCCCTGGCGTTTCTCTTTTGATGCCTATATCGACACTTTGCATTGACAAAGATAATCTTTCTACAAAAAACGACATTTTAAATTTAAAGACGCTCAAGTCAATTTTTATATCAACAACAGATCAAGTGTCAAATCAGAGACGTGGCTTGCCGTTCCTTTCAGCACTGCCGAGCCCTTTGGCATCTTTCAGCTCATTGTTTTGGTTTTCTTGCCCACAACTTTAACTCTCTTTCACTCGTGTCCAGACACAGTGAGCGACTGGCTGGTGAACATAGTGAAGCATTGAGCAGCTGAAGAGACGGATATTTCCCTCAGGAGCTGGTGGAGACCAAACCAGAGAATGAATGCTACTGTTGCTCTGTGTTTGATGGATGTTTGCTTTTACCAACAACTTTACTAATAAGGTGACAATCTGTCAGTGTTGTGTTGACAACTTGTTGCCCTCAAGTGGCCAAATCATTCAAAACAGACCTTTGAAGAAACAGACAAAACATCCTCTTTCAAAAGGTCCACGAAAACTGGTCCTCACAAAGATAGAAGTACGTTAAACACACACACGCTCCCAGCCCCCCCACCGGTCTGGACTGGGAGAACGGGCGTCTGGTGAGCAGCGATGGGAACGTGTCACGACCCCTCTGCTGTCCCCTGTGAACCCTGTGACCTTTGACCTTCAGGCTGTGCATGATGGGGCGTCGAGCCTTTTATTTACAACCAGCTTTAAACTCAATGACGAGTTTATTTCACAATTTAAAGATTTCTACTGTGAGAAAAGGTTTGATTTTCAAGTGTTTATTCATTTAAAATGGACGTAACCCCCAAAGTCCCAACCTTCATCAAATTAAATTTATTTGACCAAATATTATGTCAAATCCATGCCGTTACATTGTGCAGGACATCGACTCCTTAGTAAGAAATAAACTCAAGTTATAGCCTGTTTTCATATTTCTGTACTTTAGGACAGAAGGCTGTTGCTAAAGACGTCGAATCAGCACATTGTGTTGTTCCCACAGCACATGATGGTCTGTCAGACTGAGGCTGCTGGAGTCGAAGATTTCACCTCTCTGGTTACTGTAAGATCATCACATGAATCTGCTGCACCTGTTCACATCTGTGCACCTAAAAGACAAACAGCAGTCGTGTCTGCAGCGTTGAAATGTGGCTTTATTTCACCTGCAGTTCCCTCCTTTATCAAACCGTCAGAATTCAGTGCTGCTGTTCAGAAATACACAGGTCTGACGATCTAGTCCGACGCATCAATCTGTTCACAAATAACACGACCCTCAAACGTTCAAACAGCATTTGTGAACATCAAGTGAAATTTTGCATCCAGGTGAGACGCCAGACCTTCTCATTAACGTAATGCTCAGGTGACCGTGACCATCATGGAAACAAAAATAAACATGCGGTTCATGTTGTGAAGCCGTC
Source organism: Holacanthus passer (assembly GCA_025331565.1). Taxonomy (NCBI): domain Eukaryota; kingdom Metazoa; phylum Chordata; class Actinopteri; family Pomacanthidae; genus Holacanthus; species Holacanthus passer. The sequence goes on along the minus strand of JAFREQ010000093.1, from coordinate 1,503,493 downwards.
GCTGCCTGGTTAGGTTGAGGAACAGATCATGGTTTGGGTTTGAGTGAGTTTGTTAACTTATGTTACCTATGTGACATAAAATTCATTGTGACATATGTCACATCAACGTTAACTTTTGGTTTCACCAGTCTGGGTGAAAGTGCTGTGTGTGTTTGACCCGTCCATCCACCCCAGCCTCCAGCCTTGCTCTTTACACGCCTCCTGACATTCTGCTCTCCACAGAAGTTCATGTGAAAGGTTGGCGAATCACCTGTACGCAAAATTTCACTTTGGTGAATCCACTGCAATAAAGTTGTGTTATTAATACGCAGACTGAGAGCGGCCTGGACAATCTTTACATTACTGATAAAAACGAAGGGATCTTTATCACGTCAAACCTTCCATTTCATACACACGTGCCCAGTTTAAATTAGTACCTTTATTTCTTGCGACAGCAGCCGCTCAGCATCGCGGCTGTGAGGGAATGAAGAGCAGCACTTAACCAGCCACACATCACAAACACAGACGAGAAGGCATACGGAGGCTTTTCAACACACGAGTATTAAACATGAGCTGGGGTTAGGTAGTTAGCGCACAGGGTCTCCTGCTGCAGGTGAAGAGGAGGAAGATGACGATGAGGTTGACTCGTTGATTTCATGTTTCGAGAGGGAAGAACTGTCTTATGTTACAAAACTGCGTCTGTGCGCGAGGACACACAAAACAAACACCAAAATGTCCATGTGTCAGTGATAGAATCGCTACAGTGTGTGTACTTCTTCAGCTTGGTGTGTGTGTTGTGTTTGGATGTGTGTGTGTGTGTGTGTCTGCATGTGTGTATGTGCGCACCGTCACATCCACAGTACTACACACACTCCTTGCAGCCACATTCCACAGGCTTCTCCACGTCCTGCGTAAACGAGGTCCCGTCGTCGCACTCGAAGGCGAGCCGCCGGCGCCGGACCCTCAGGGGGGAGCAGCAGGAAGCGGCGGTGGCGCCCGGCTCGGCTCCCGCCTGGCACCGACCCCGACACTCGACCCAGGAGAAAGGCTTGGACGTCTGGCAGAGCACGGTGCCGCGCTGCAGCCGGTGGTAATCCCTCACCGGCTCACCTCGACACGGGGACTCTGAGGGCCGGGACACAGGGAGGGTGAAGACTCAACCAGGTCTCAGCAGGCAAACAGTCAACTCACCCAAACAATTTCTGATTGATTAGCTGAACAAAACAGATTAGAAACAAGTCGGTCCAGAGACGACATCTTCATCTTCCTTTGACTTGGTTTTAACCGAGGCAAAGAGTCTCTAATAAAAAACCTGATCCCTCGTCCTTCCTCACCTATATCACAGCTCTGCCCGGTGTATCCCCGCTCACACACGCACTGCTCGCCGTCCTCCGTCTCCTCACACTGGCCGTGCAGACACTGCAGACCCTGGCACGAACCCGCCGGCTCCCCCTGCAGGTTACACAGCGCACCGCGGTATCCCTCCTGGCAGTCGCAGCGGTACATCTGCGCGTCCAACGCCACGCACACGCCCTTCACACACCTGGATCAGAACAGAACGAACGCAGTGAGGAAGATGAGGAGAAGAGGCTCGACATGACGGATAAACCAACAGAAACCCAACGTGGAACAGAATTTATATATTAGTCACATTAACACTTTAAAGTTAATATATGAAGAATAATGTGCGAACAGGTGAGTGCAGGAGTGAGTTGGGAAAACTTCCCGTATTCACCAAATGTCTCCTTTGGAATTTTCTCTCGAGCACAAACACAGTTGTCGAGACCTGCTGCTGGAGCCATGTGCAGTTAGTCTGCTGCTGAGTTTTTCATGAATGGATTGTCCATATAGTTCATTACTTTGAAGCAAGTTTGAGTTTGAAAATCCGATATAAACTTCATAATTGTGTCATACCTGTTTGACTCTGCAGTTTGAATTAGAATAGGTTTTTCAGGACACCACACCAACGAGTAAAAGAAAATATCCAACACGACTGTTTGACTATTCCGTCAACACAACTTACATTTATAACATTTGCATGAAGGATAATAAAGAGTCAGATCAGACGGAGATGAATCTGATTTCTAAGCTTCTGTATGTCCATTTTTTAAATAAGAAATGGTTTTACATAGTTCAGTTACTGTTGATTGGTCGTCTCTTCACATGCATGTTTATGAAGTCGCTGTCCAGGGAAACGTCCTCTGTTCCAAAGCCCGACAGTGCAACATCACCTGTGACGGCCCGTCGTCCATCTCTGTGATGGAGATTTCCCTTTGACCCCTCTCACTGCACTCATCGACCGCCTGACTGTGGTGAGATGGTTTTTTGAAGCCATTTTCATATTGAACCGTTTCTTCTTTATGTCAGTGACAGTGCGACTCTCAGGTGACACTCAGGCATTAACCATTTCTTCCCATTTCTTGGCTTTAGCAGGTTCTTTAATTCGACTGCTGGCACTTTTAAAAAATGATAAACATTCGCACAAACAAAAGTAAGAGAACGATAAGACAAAACTACTCTTGCATGAGGCCCGATGTTTGATAAGTGGACACAGGGGCGCCGAAGAGGGGAGAATAAGGAGAAGGATTCTAGGGGCCCATGATTGACAGGGGCCCAGAGAGGCCCCTAATACAATTCTAATACTGACAAAATAATATGACACTCAGTAAGAAACTTACAATCACACGTATATTTTATTCAGAATGTAGTGAAGTGTAGTGTAGCGGGTGGAGGCGGAGGCGGCAGGATGTCTCAGAAGTCAGGGAAAAAGACAAAAAACAGAAAAGGAAACAAGCTCCGACAGGAGAAAGAAGCGAAGGCTGGACAGTCTGTCCCCCAGTTCTTTCACAGGCGAGGTGGCTCTGTTAGTGGTTCATGTGATGGAAAGCTCTGGAACATGAGCCTGTTGTCTGTTCCTAACTTTGTCCAGAGTTTATAAGCTAGCTCACTTTTCTCCCCATATTAGCTCATATTTCTGAAGAAAACTCTGGATTTATACATTTCACTGTTTTACTTAAATAATCAATGCAGGCAAACGTTTAGCAGCTGCTCTGCTCAAACAAAGACGCAAACGTGAGCAGCAGCAGCCGAGTGTCAGTTTTTTCACCACAAATCTAATGCCATCACCGGTGAGTCCCGGCCCTGGTTTGGCTTTAAATCTCCACAGTGTCTACTTGTGACCCTATTACATTCAGTTCATACAATACAATATACCATGTGAAGTCCTGCTATTTTTTTGTTTATATGTGACTTTACTTAGTTTAACATCTGCTGCTGATTTTATTTATTATTATTATTTTATTTATTTTTATTGTTTGCTTGTTGCATCTTGTTCTATAGATGATAATGTTCAAATTACAATAAATCATAAAAGGCAATTGGCCATTTTGTTTTTGATGATTTTTTTTTTTGATTTGTTTCTCCACAGATTATAATTGCATTTCATTTTAATGGAAGAGGTTATTTTGTATTTAAATTCTGTATTTTCAGGTAATTAATCTTAAGAGAATTTGAAGTATTTAAACTAACCTGAACCCTAACACCTGACATGTTTGTTAAAAGTCAGAACAAGCTGCACTCACTTGCTGCCTTCACACAGGTTGACACCAGTTGCTGTGGTGACAACATCTGCTCCAGTAAGACCTCCTGCCATTGGCTGGTCACAGTGTTGCCCCGTCCAACCTGACTGGCAGTGACACTGGGGACCCTGTGAAAGACAACATGTTTACTCCTTCACTTCATCTATTATCCGTGGAAAGAAAAATTATAATGAATGTTTATACCTCAATAACACAAAAAATACATTCATCATCATTGACCTTCACCTTTTCTGTCTTCTTTATTCTGTCTCTCAAAGATTTCCTACTTAATCAACAACATATCAAGAAAATAAAGAGCTCTTACAAAATCTAAATGCCGGGCATGTTTGCTACGACATGCCATATGAAATAACGTAACGTTCAAGTGATCTTCACATCATGCCAGAGAGCTCAACGACTGAAACATTCAAGCAAACAGGACTTTAATTAAATGCAGGTTCTGATGCGGAGGGAAAGTTCAGGGACAATCTGAACGACAACTAAATAATCTCAAACTGAGGCTGTGACACAGGAAAAAATAAATATAAAAACTGTCAGAAATTGATAAAAGAAAATAGGATTTTTTTCTGATTTATACATAATTAGTCTTTAAAGGTTCCACAGAAAATCAAGTTTTTAACCTTGTTAGTATGGTGAGCTCTCATGTTACCAAAGGTCTGAAAATATGAGACAAACCTCCAGAGAAAGCTGTTTTCACCACAGAACTTATATTGAAGAGCGACGCTGTTCCATCCATTTATCCTGGTTGATTTCACGTGTGGGTTTTATCTGTTGGCTGTGTCACACAGATCTGCAGTGTGCTAGATAATGTTAGGCTGCCAGTCTTAGGTGTGTTGATGCAGAAAGTTACAGCAAACGTTATTCAAAACAGTTTGTCTGATTGCTGAGCTGCTGAATGAAATGAGGTTTGTGTGTTTGACGAGCAAAGCTGCAGGTGAGTCGTGGAGGAGTGAGCGAAGACCGAGGTGGGGGCTGTTTGCATATTCACAGGTCTGCAGATACATGAAGGCAAAGAGTCACACCTGAGGCAACGTGACGCACGAGGGGATTTGTTTATACGTCTTTTCACCGTAGACATGGCTGTTGTGCGTCGGTTGTCTGCCTCCTACCTGTGCACCGTTGGGCTGACAGATGCCGTGCAGACAGTAGAGCTTGCGGCAGGCCTGGCAGCCCGGCACCACGCCCGGCTTCATGTGGCCGCGGGTGAAGTCCTGCAGCTCGTGGTTGATGTAGAGGTTCCTGATGCAGCCGTGGAAACTGGACACGTTGAGGGTCTGAGAGGAGAGACCCAGAGAGGCGGGCATCACCTCCTCAGGCATTCCTGGAGAGACAGACGGTCAGACAGTTCTGGTGACAGATGATCTTTTTTAACTTCAGGTGCATGAACAGCAGGTTTCTGTCTGAGTTTAGGTGCGTTTACCCTCCGCGGCCTCTCTTACCTCCTACGTACAGAGGCGCCTCCCCCGTCACCAGCCGGCTCCGGCCCTGACTGTCCAGCGTCGTCGGCTCTCCTCCGTCCACAGACAGGTTCACCATCCGATCGAAGGTCACCAGCTCTACTGTGTGAAACTGCCCGTCGTTCACCGTCTCAGTGCTGCGAGTGACACACACACGTTTCATATTAGTTTAGTTTGCAATTCAATTCTTAGGATTCCAAGAGCCCCCGACTGAAAATATGGAAACAACACGTAACAGAAAATAAAAACTGAACCCAAACAAAACTGTGAGCAATTAATTATGAGGTTTTCCAGAACTAGTCTCACTTGATTTTACTTTGTTCATTCAGCCTGATAGTGTGTTCATGTTTGCTGATTTGCTGATGGAGGTTATCCTGTTTTGTTTTGATCTAATGCATCAGTAGAAATCATCCATCTTCAGACGACACAGTAGCTGTAGAGCTGGTTCGCAGGAGCAGAAGCATGTAGCTATTTTTGTGAGTAAAGTTAACAGCAGCTTGTACAGATCTGCACAAATCGCACCCACACTTGTCACCTATAAAGGTCAGGTGGTCAAATGTTTCTCCAACCAGCCGTTAATGGGCACAACATCCTGTAAAACCTATATGAACGACTGAAGATGAGAGCAGAGCTTCAGACATTTGGATCATTATAACTATTTGGAGGGATTCATCCCCCTTCCTCTGTTTGTTTCCAGGTTTTCTCTCAATCTCCTCTTCACTGCAGCTGCTTATCACAGAAATAGCCTCACAGTGTGTGTGTGTGTGTGTGTGTGTGTGTGTGTGTGTGTCAGCCAGTCCTCCTCCTCCTTAACAGTGAACCATCCAAACATTTAAGCACTCGACACCTGATCAAGTGGACACTCAGCTTCGAGTGTCCTCTGGCCTCGTCTGTGATTAAACCAGAATAACCTCAGTGATGTCCTCTCTCTGTCCACGCTCTCACACACCGCAGGACTCGCGCGGAGCAACAACGCAGATCATGCGCACGAACCGAGCGGCGTTGCCGGGCTACAGCGAGCTGAGAGGCTGCTGAGGGCCTGACGGGAGTCCAGCGGACCGCTCAGCTTAACGAACACTCGGCTTTCAAAATCCGATGATGAGAAGACACTAATTAACCTGTAGCTGCTGGCTGGAGTCACATGGTTAAACGTGATGTTAAACACGTTGAGCTGGTCGGGTTGAGCAGACGGCAGCCACGACCCTCACACGGAAAAATACAGTTTAACTCAGCTCTAACAATTTATTTCCTAATTAGTTTCAACTCGTGCTGCTTTTGTCGAGGACCTGCACCTTCTCACCTGCTGGGTGTTAATTCACAGCATGAAAATCTGATCTTATGTCCCAGTTCAGGTGTCAGAGTATGTGTAGAAACAAAAAAGTCAATTGAAATTAAGTTAAAATCGATCTGGTCAATTGGTTAAGTTAAATTTGGTCTCGGCCATGTCTTGGTCTCAGTTTACAACACTAGTCTATGTGTGAGAGAGTGTGTGTGTGTGCGTGTGTCTACCTGTAGATAGCGGTGGCAGGCTGGTTCCCAGGATCATACGTGACCCTGACATGACCCTGGTGGAGCTCCACGGCGATTGGCTCGTTGTCTCCGTTATAGAGCAGGATGCCGTTTTCCTCTGCTGTTGACACCTGAAACACCAATCAGAAGGTGTGTGTGTGTGTGTGTCCGCTACTGCTGATATTTGATTTCCGTCACGTCTGTGTCTGCGTCTCTGGACGGGGGCTCGTGTCCTCACCTGCAGTGTGATGTTGGCTTGAGGCCAGTTCTTGACGTCTTGGAGCTGAACATAAGAATCTCTGTCAACAAAGTTGACGCTGACCAGCTTCTCGCAGCTCTGACCCTCGAAGCCCGGCAGACACTGACAGACCGCAGTCCCCGTCTTCTCCACGCAGGGGGCGTTGTTCTGACACTGAGCCAGCTGGCAGGGTGACGGGGGAAGAAGGGCCACCTCACAAAACTCACCGCTAACAGGAAGAAGAAGATGCTTTCAAATTACTTCTCATCTATTTGGTGGAAACATGCTCACATCAACATCCTGATCAGGACGTCTTCTAAAAGGTTTATAAAAATTAAGAATCACAGGACTTTGAATCAAAAAACATAAATTCAGCTGATTTGGTGGTTTTGTGTAACATTAGATGATTTGTACATAAAGTGAAAAAAAAGTGTGATATAAAATCAAGTTTTCTGTGCCTTTAACATGATAAAGCTGTTTTTCTAATTTCCAGTGTTCCCTGAGTCCCAACAGGCTTCAGTTTCCCAGTACAGGATCTGCAGTGTCCCCAGTGTCCCCAGTGTCCCTCGTGCTCCCAGTGTTGTACCTGTATCCCTGCGGACAGATGCAGCTGTAGCCGTCCAGATGGTCGACACACTGAGCTCCGTTCTGGCAGCGATGGTCCACACATTCATTATAATCTATACTGCAGTCTGGCCCCACCCAGCCTGGAATACACACACACCTGGAGCACGCACACACACACACACACACACACACACACACACACACACACTCCATGACACATGGTGTAGGATTTGAGGGAGTCAACACAGACCTCAGCAAAATTCACCTTTGCATGTGTTTGTTTGTGTGTGTCTGTTTTTTTAGTCTCATCTGGGAGCTGAAACTTTGCTGAGCCTGGCAGTGGTGTGTGTGTGTGTGTGTGTGTGTGTGTGTGTGTGTGTGTGGTCACCTGGGGCCAGTAGGAGCGCTGATGCAGGTGGACTGATGCTGACAGGGGTTTCTACCTGGAGAACACACTCCCTCCTCTTCCTCACAAAACAGACCTGTCAACGAGAGGAGGGAGAGAAGCATCATCCAACAGTTTGTTACACGAGTCATTTCGAGATCAGATCATTTCTCGACATGATCCCAAAGGTCTACTCTACTTTTAAAAAAAAAAATAGTAAAATGCTTCATCATCATTGTTTCCTAATGAAAACGACAAAGTGGGCGGAAGAGGTAAAGCGATGTCGGTGTCGTACCTGTGTAGTTTGGAGGACACAAACAGGTGTAGTTGCCCACTCCGTCCACACAGGTGGCGCCGTTCTCACATCCGTGGTCCTGACAGTCGTCCACGTTCACCTCGCAGAAAGTACCATGGAAACCAAACGCACACGCACAGCTGAACAAATGAAAACCAAAGAAAGAGATCGACTGTAATATTCACAGCTGCAGTGAAAAACTAACTGAACAAAAAAGGACAAATATGGAAAATTATTATTATCTACAAAGATAAACCTGAGGAGATAAACGTGTCTCTCTGTTAAAAAGCTGTACGAAACCGGGAAACTGTGAAAACTCATTTATTTATCATATCATTACTTTACAGGACATCCTGCCGTGAGCCAAACATGACCTGTTGGTGGCGCTAGATGAGAAAACCAAAGTCATGAAGATTGAGACCTGAATATTTGGACCAACTTTTATTGCATCCATCCGATAGATGTTGACATATTTCAGTCTTCAGTCTGATAACGTGGCAAGAAAAACCAAAGTGAGAGAAGTTTGTCGGGAAGATCAGATGCAGAAGCAGCCGTCCTTGTTTCCTCGTGGTGTCAGAGGTTGGTTGATCAGAGCTTGTGCAGGTTGAACGCTGGGATGTCAGATAATAAACTGGATGTGTGTGATATTATTTCCATCCATCGACATCAGTTTAAAGACCGGTTACCTGAACCCTCTGGTCTGTTCGTCGCTGAGGCAGATTCCTCCGTTGGTGCAGGGATTACTGACACAAGCGTCGACCGGAGTCTCGCAGTGTTTCCCCTGAAATATCACACACACATTAAATATAGAGCCTATTTTTGACAAGCATACATTAGATTAGGTCGACTGAGTCATTTGATGGGATTATCAGAGACAGATGTGGCCTCAAAATAATCACTGACAACATGCAAACACATGAAAACTGGAGGTTTTAAAGGTTTTAAACATCAGCTCCGGCTCGGTAAATGGATGTTGTGTGTTTAAAGGGGGAAATGTTTTGATTAAATGTCACAATGTGCCGGGAAAAAAGACAAACTCGCTAACTAGATCACGCAAGCCTCCCTGTATACACACACACACACACACACACACACACACACACACACACACACACACACGTCTTTACTTATGTCACTTTTGGGGAATTTACATAGACTTACATTCATTTCCTGGAGACTAACCTGAAGGACTACCTGACCTTAACCTAACACTAACCTTAACCTAACACTAACCTTAACCTAACACTAACCTAACCTTAACCTAACCTTAACCTAACAATAACCTTAACCTAACACTAACCTTAACTGTTGACCTAAAAATCACAGTTTTCCAAATTGAAGACACCACTTTTTGTCCCCAATTGCACCGCTGTCCCGAATCAACTGGTCTTGAGTCTCGTGTATATCCCCAATTTGGACATAAGCAAACCCACACACACACACACACACACACACACACACACACACACACACACACACACAGAGCTGCATACCGTGAAGCCAGACTTGCAGGTACAGGTGTACAGCTGCATGTGGTCGACTTTGCAGACGCCCTGGTTCTGGCAGGGAGAGGCCACACACGGGCTGCACTTGGCCTGAACAGACGCATCCACGGGACCTGACAGCACACACGCACGCACACACACACACACACACCAGTTATAAATGTCATTACAAAGATGATCAAACCTGAAACAGACAAATCTCAGCTTGGAAACATAAAATATTATAATCTTGTGTTTTCACCATTTTCACCCTTAAAGTTTGACTTGACTTGATCCTTTAAAAAATAGTTGTAGCTGCATTTCATAGCAAATAAATCTGTACATTTTACTCTTTCAGTGACTCAAATACAGAAGTTAATATTGTTGCACCTCTGATGTTCATATGATCGTGCACCAGCAAGTTAACACAACTGAGTGAGAGGCGACGCCACCTGCTGTGTCGAAGCCATATTTAATGAAACGAAGGCTCACGAGTAGATTTTAATCCTCTCGAGTTAAGACACAGACAGAAACGGTGCAGAGTTCTGTGACGAGGACACGAAGCACCATCCTGTTTGCAAGAGCTTCATGTGAGTTGAGGGGAAACATTAATTCCAGCTTTTCACAATGAATTTCACAGCGCTACGGTATTTTGATGTTGAAGAATGCAACAATTAGCGCCTGTGATAAAGCACCACGGGGTCTGATCCAGCTGTCACGACTGGAAAGTTCACACCATCTTCACACCGTGAAGAGAGGGTGGGATCAAACCTCCGAGCCCGACAGGCGCCGTCGTTTCACTGCTCTCGTGATCACGTGTTTTTAGCTGTTATGGCAGAAATCTATTAAATGTTTTCACCTCTGAACCTTTTTTTTTGATTTCACAACTTTAGCTCAACGTAGATTAATTACGCTTTTTCATCAACGCTAAAGGACTGTTGAAAGCAAATCCCTGGGCACAAATATAAAACACTGAATGAAAGATGACTCTGATCACACAGCTAATTCATGATGGGTGGAGACAAAAGTCACACAGTAATTTGAAAGAAGATTCAGCAGCACGATGGATTATTGGCTGATTTAAGCTTATAATGATCAACTAAAATGCAAAGATTGAAAGCAAGGTAAATGCAAATAAATACGATCATCAAATACAGGCAATTAAAAATGAACTGAAGAGCAGAGGAGAATATGAAATCGCATTACATGATAAAAGCTAAAACATATCAAGGATGCATAAAAACTTTCTAACAGAAGAAATTAAAGAGACACAAATACAGTCGGTCTCATTTCAGCTATAAACAGCAGAGCTCCAACCACTGACTGAAAGACAAATACAAAGTCAATGTTAGATTCCGTGTCTGCACTTTGAGCTTTAAATGATCTAACTAGTGTCTAGAACAGGAGTAATGTGTCCATATTTCCAGTTCTGCACCGACTGGATTCGGTCGACGGAGCTGATGACTGATACTCGAGTAAAGTTCAGTGCAGTCGTGAGAAAAAATAAAAGCAAACGACTTTCTGCAAATTAGCAGGAGACAAGAAAAACCTAATGTTTGACATTTTCTTGACATGAAACAAGACATGACTGCACAGCATGTAAAGAGAGATCTGACACGAGATCACGAGCAATTTACCATCTAATTTCAGTGAAGCAAGTAGATGAGCTAAACTGTTATTGGATTTAAGCAGAACATATAGCTGATATAGCGAGAGACCCTGGTCATCAAAGGCATCAGTGCACATGCAAATATTTCGGCTGAATTTGCAGTAAAGAAACGACAAAGAGATGTTTGAGATCATTTAGAAACAGTGTCAACATTATAATCTGTAACTGTAAAATCAGTTACTGGTCACAGTTCTTTAATAACCAAATCTTAGGACAACGCATCAAAGATATTCGTTTAAATTAGACCTTCGAGGGAGGCTCGGTGAATGGATATGAAATTATTTAATACATTAGTTATCAAAAGGCGAACACAGAGAGAGAGAGAGACAGACAGAGAGAGAGAGACAGAGAGAGGCAGAGAGAGAGAGAGAGAGACAGAGAGAGAGAGAGAGAGAGAGAGAGAGAGAGAGAGAAAGAGAGAGACAGACAGAGAGAGACAGAGAGAGGCAGAGAGAGAGAGAGAGAGACAGACAGAGAGAGAGAGACAGAGAGAGGCAGAGAGAGAGAGAGAGAGAGAGAGAGACAGAGAGACAGACAGAGAGAGAGAGAGAGACAGAGAGAGAGAGAGAGAGAGACAGAGAGAGAGAGAGAGAGAGAGAGAGAGAGAGAGAGAGAGAGAGAGAGACAGAGAGAGAGACAGAGAGAGAGAGAGAGAGAGAGAGAGAGACAGAGAGAGAGAGAGAGAGAGAGAGAGAGAGACAGAGAGAGAGAGAGAGAGAGAGAGAGAGAGACAGAGAGAGAGACAGAGAGAGAGAGAAAGACAGAGAGAGAGAGAGAAAGTACTTTATTTGACTGTTTTCCCACTTTCCCAGATTCATAAACTAATAAATGTCTTTTAAAGTGTTTGGTGTCAAACAGCATCATGAGGATATCTGGGCTTGATTGTTGAGTTTCTACTGGATCAAATAGCATAATCAGGATCTGTGAGGGGACGTTCACAGCACAACAAACTCAATCAAGCAGCTAAAGAAGCTTCTATTATCTGAACCTGACTGTACTGACATTACAGCCGAAACACCAGGTCTCTCTGACCCTGCACGCAAAGTCCAGTTCTACTCATTTGTTCTTAGTGATCGGACTCTTGAAACAGAGGCCTTGGCGTCTAAAACAAAAACAGGAAATTAGAAATCAGCTCACACAGCAACAGTTTCTCGGGAGATGAGCGTCTTCAACAAAATTTGACCAGTCATTTATTAAGGCAATCTTCTGTAGATTTAAAGACAGTGTGAACCGCAGCGTCTTCGGCGGTGACAGGTGTGTAGGAGTGAAAGCAGCCAACCTCTGATGAAGGTCACGCAGATGAAAAAGCTTTCTTTTGTTAAATATCATCTCTTGCGAGGCGACAGCATGTGGGTGTTTGTTCCTTCGGCTTATTTTACAAATTAAATGACAGAAACAGAATGAAAATAGCCAATTACCTTTGTGTTCATCACAAATCACTGCAGTAATACAGATGATATCATGTGAATAAGTTTTAAAGGCATGTCAGGTCACTTTGATTTAGCACTTTTACAAATGATGTCAAATATGTTTACTGAACGATGAAGTTAATGGAAACAAGAGAGCGTCTGTTTCCTGTGCTGTTTGTAGCCGTGAGTGTTTTGTGTCACGGTGGCTTCCTGTCGTCTCACCCAGACACTGGAACTTGTCGGCCGGAGTGGTGAGCAGCAGCTTGCCCTCCATCCCTCGAGGTCCGGCACAGCGGGCGATGCCAGGCTCCTTATAGCCACTCTTCACCCAGTCTGACAGCCAGAGCAGACGACAGTCACAGTACAGAGGGTTGGCTCCGATCGCTCTGAGGACGGGAAACAAAGAGTCAGCTCACTGACAGACTTCTGGTTCGGAAGAAAAGACGGAGAAAGGTGGAAAGCAGGTGAGAGGATAATGGATTATGGAGGTCGGGAGAGGGAAAGGATGAAAATCAGGAAGGAAAAAAAGAACAAAGGAGGAAGGAATGATAAGAAATAAGTAGTAAGGGGGAGATGGGAAGAGAAAGAAGAAAACAAATTAAAATAAGGAAGGGAGAGGAAAAGAAAAGAAGAAAGATGAGGAGACAGGAATGAAAGGACGGAATTGTAAAAAGAAACTAGAAAGGTGAAGCAGATGTGGAAAAGGGGAAATAAGAAAATGAAATAAAAAGGAGAGAAGGAAGGGAAGAAAGAAAGAAAGACAAAGGAAAAGGAAAGATGAGACAAAGACTAAAGAAGAAAGAACTAAAGAAAAAAGAGAAACACGTTTGCAGTAATCTTTAAAGCCACATGGTGGAGCTCTCAGTCCTCACAGCTCTGCTCAGATACCGACAGTGAAACACACACACACACACACACACACACACACACACACACACACACACACACACACACACACACACACACACACACACACACACACACACACAAGGTATCTGAAAGTCACATTAAACTGGATCAGGAACAAGTGACGAGGAGGGAATCATTTTTCTCTTGTTGTAGTGTCGGCACCAAGCATCTTAAATTTTTAACCAAATACAAAGTCATGAAATGTTGAATTTCTATAAGATGTCGACACACTGTCTTACTCCACCTCCATACATAAAAAAGTATCTGACCTCAAAAGATTAAAACTAATCAGTCTCATCAGTAGAATCAGTTACCATTTCACAGCCTGAATCATTCTGGTAAATGAACTGCATTTATATGGCGCCTTCGAGTCTTACCGACCTCTCGCTTTACAACACGCGTCAACATTCACTCATTCACACACACACACACACACACACACACACTCACTCACTGGGGACAGAGGCTGGAGGAAAGGTGCCACAGTCATTCACACAGTTCTTGCCCAAGGACACTTCAACACGCAGCGATCGAACCCTCCGATCAGCGGACGGCTGCTCCGACTCCTGACTGAGAGGCGGCAGGATCTTATTTCAGAACTGATGTCACGCTTCAGGAGACAAAAATAAAAACACTCCCTCCCTCCTCCCTTCACCTCCCGTTCACATCCTTCTCCCTCCTCCTGCCCTCCATCCGTCTCTTCTCTCCTCCTTCCACGCTTACTGTAGATCCTCAGATTGACTCACATGGGCCATGCTTGAGTGAACATGATTATACTGTATATGCACACACACACACACACACACACACACACACACACACACACACACACACACACACACACACAGGCCTCAGATCAATAGACCCATGGGAAACGATGGATCTCTCCGGCTAATTCAATCCACCAGGCAGCCACTTGAAACCACTCACTTTGCGAGAACTGGACTCTATCTGAGAGGAGCCATAAAGGCAGGGGGAGGACATGTTTCACACACACACACACACACACACACAGACCTCATTCTGTCAGTGAGGACTGACCCTGCTGTCCATTACACTTATGTCATTATGTATGTACATGTGTGTGCTCTACATGCATATCTGAGTGCTTACAGGTGAGACAGGGAGGCCACGTCGCTGAAGATGCCCTGCTGCAGCTCCGAGATGTCATTGCCATGGAGAGAGCTGAAAGACGGAAACAGCTGAGGATCAAAAACCGTCAAACCAAAAACTCAGAGACCACAATGAGTCTGACAGGTCTGATCCAGATCAACAACAGAGAACCAGTTCAAAAACAGATGATGGGTTAGTGTAATAAAACAAGGGGACAACAGTGATGAGGTTCAGCCAGTGACACACAAGTATGGTGTGTGTGTGTGTGTGTGTGTGTGTGTGTGTGTGTGTGTGTGTGAGCTCACAGCAGTCTCAGAGAGCGCAGGCCACCCAGTGCCAGAGGAGGGATACAGCGCAGAGAGTTGTAACTGAGGATCCTGCAGGAGGAGAAACGACACACTTCAACTCTAACATACCATCACACACAACACTGGCCCACTGATTGTGTGTGTGTGTGTGTGTGTGTGTGTGTGTGTGTGAACTCACAGAGTGGTGAGCTGGCTCATGTTGGAGAAGGAGTCATCAGACAGGGAGTTGATTTTATTGTTACTCAGATCTCTGCAGAGGAAAGAAGTCAATTCCAATCAATACACACACAAACAAATATAGATCACACACACACACACAAACACAAATATAGTTCACACACACACACAAAGTAATAACACACAATGCAGTTTCTCTCCAAAGACACACAGACACATTAAAACATGTTAAAATGTTTATGTGTGTTTGTGACACTTAAAATATTTGAAGCTTTTTAAAATGAGCTGGAGCCACAGATTTAATTACACAGTCCACAGCTCCCCCTGCTGGACCTGTTCATAAATACATCTACATGAGGTTTGTCTGCACATCCAGTAAACTTCTAACATACCAAAGTTTAGGATTAACAGCTCACCCAAAACTGAGGAGAGTTCATGTTAGGACACTTAAAATCAAACAGTAACTATGAGGCTAAAGTGCTGATTCTCAGTTCACATCCATGTCAAATGTGGTGTGTAGGAATTGTTTTTATATAATGTGTATAATGTAACCATGACTGAAGTCTCTGACGGCGTGTCCACAGTGTCAGTGGTTGTAATAGAGCTGATGTGGCTGAGTGCAGCTGGAGTGTGAGGAGGCACATTGGCGTGAATCGTCGAGTGTCTCTTACACAAGCTGCAGGTATTTGAAAGTGGCTAATTCCTTAGGGACACTGGTGAACTGGTTACCATCCAGATACCTGAGAGAAGAAGAGAGAGACATTTGTTGAGCATCTCTGCTGAATAGTAATTCAAATCAATATGACGATTCATAAATCAAAAAAAAAAAAACACGGAGTGACAAGAGCTGATTGAAAACTCTGCAGTTCGGCTGTTAACCAGAACCAGGAGGAGAGAGCACGTCAGTCCAGTTTCAGCTGCTCTGCACCGGCTTCCTGTAACATTTAGAATTGATCTATAGGTCCTCCTCCCTTTATATAAAGTCCCATTGCAAACTCCAGAGTTTACTATTTATCTTCAAGAACACTGCAATCTTCTCCTGATGGTTTATTGGAGGTTTACAGCAACAGCTGGAAGAAAATCAGGGACGCAGCCAAAGCTATAGAAAACCTCCATTATGGAAATTCTGAGATAATTTCGGAATAACGCATCACTGATTCACACATAGTAATGTGTCCAGAAGTCAAGAGGTTCCTGATTTCCTTCTTCAGAATGAATATAATTAAATGAACACGTGACAAAGTAAAGTACCTGGTGAGAGAATTCAGAAATGTTTTTCAAATATAATTTCGATCTGTCAGTCTTTCACTGTGTGGCGACCACCTCAGAAACCCATCATGACAACCTCTTAATGAGGGGAGAGAAACATCACTGATAAGATAATTACTGATCAACTTTTACTGAACATAGTTTTACTGCATTAGCTGTATTCTTACTGTTCACGTGTGTCTTAATTTCCTGATATTGTTTCAACATACTTTGTATTATCTTTAAACATTTTGATGAATTTAACCTTTATGACCTATTCTGATTGATTCTCATATAAATCAACATGCTGCTGATGGTTGTTCTTGCCATTGATGTTTGGACTCCACTGAAAAGCCAAAAAACTAAGGCCTGAATGAGCAGTGGACTAAAGTACCTAACATTTTCATTTTTGTCAATGAGCCTATCAAAGATGACGTGAACCAGGCTGTGTCGTGTTTTCGCTCTCACAGTTCGGTGACGTTGCGGGGGAGTCCTCTGGGCAGAGCCTGCAGGTGTTTGTTGCTGCAGCGGACCACAGAGTCCATACAGGTACACTGGCTGGGACACTGTGGCCCCAGAGAGCAGCTGCTGTCCTCCAGAACGGAGCCTGAACACACAGACAGGAAGCAGGAGCTCACAGTTACACAAAGGTTTCGTGTTGCTGCTGTCACGTAAAAACCTCATGCTTATATTTGAGGATGTGTATCGCACCGTCCTCGCAGCGGAAGTCAGGTACGGCTACGTCCTGCAGGGGGATCTCCCGGAGGAAGGCGGGGCCCTGACAGCGAGGATTCCCCGTCACAATTCGTCGGCTCCGAAGCCACGCCCCGAACCAGGACAGACGGCAGTCACAGTTAAAAGGATTGGCCAGAAGATTCCTGATGGACAGAAAAAGACGCAGAGTGGGAGAGGAGGGCAAAGAAACGTCAGAGGTGTGTGTATATGTGTGTGTGTGTGCGTGTGTGTGTGTGTGTGTGTGTCGTCTGTGTGTCACTAACAGCGTGGACAGGTTGGGCAGGGTGTCGAAGGCTCCAGGCAGGATGGTGCTCAGCTGGTTGTCATAGAGGGAGAGCAGCCGGACGTTGGTCAGACCGGTGAAGCTGCCGTTATGGATACAGCTGATCTTGTTGTTCCTCAGCATCCTGCACACACACACACACACACACACACACACACACACACACACACACACACACACACACACACATTCAGATTTGAGTACATGAGGCCTTAAAGAGTTGGAATGATTTGAATGCACTACGAACTGATTTTCTTTTTTCTTTGTGTTTGGATGAATGACAATAAATCTGAAGGTGAGTTGAGAAAACGTCTCTCACTCTGTCTCTGCCTGTGTGTTTCAGCTCTGTGCTATGATTAATATTACAGGAGGAGGGTGACGTGAACTCACAGCATGCGGAGTCCCTCCATGCCTCTGAACATGCTCCCTCTCACAGACTCCAGGTGATTGGCTGTCAGGTGAAGCTCCACCACAGAGGAGGCACCTTCAAACGCTCCATCTTCAATCTCCGAGATCTTGTTGTTGCTCAAGTTACTGGAAGACAAAATAAGAAATGTTTTATGGTTTTTCACTCATTATTAGAGATTCAGGCCAACGAGCTCAATCCAAATGAATAAGATCATTTAACAAAAAGAAAGTTCCAGGATATTTTTACAAGTGGTTAAATCAATTAATTAATTAGTACTCTTGTTACTGTTTTGAGTACCTTTAAGTAAAACATTATAAATCTTCACAGATTACAGAGCAGTTTGGTCCCAGTCGAGGTCACTGTAAAGACCAGACAATGAGAACTCATGGAAGTTTCTTTTGACGAGTGAACGGGTGTTCGTCATTGCTGAAGCGTTCTCAGTGACCTACATTTTCTTGAGCTGCGACAGGCCCTTGAAGGCTCCGGTGGCCTCCAGCACGGAGAGGTCGTTGTTGTTGAGACGCCTGCGACGGTCACAGACAGCAGACGTGAAGAGGACAAGGACGGAGCAAAAACATCATTAGCGGAAGAGTCGGTTTGGAATGTGTGCGTTTGTCCAGTGAATGTGCATCCATGCAGTATGAGTCCATACACAACATGTCAGCATGCATATCCATAAAGTGCCTGTGTACAGCGTGTGTGTATTCATATATCTGTGTGTGTGTGTGCATAGGAGGGTAAACATGAGCGTAGTGGCGTTAACACTGGTGACCTCACAGGGGCGCCCATGCTAAAACGCATTTTGAATAAAAGCATCCCCCAAATATGAAAGGACACATTGTGACTGTGTAAACTGAAGATACATCAGGCCGATATCATCAGCCGATATTGGCTAATCAGATTTATATTGGTAATGTGCTGCAACAATCAATTAATAGAAAGAAAATTCAATCGATTCGTTGTTTAAGTCAAACAAAAATGTCAAAAATGTTTGTTTCTTCTTCAAAGTGAGGATTTGCTGCTTTTCTTTGTTTTATATCTGAATATTTTTGACCATTGGTTTGACCAAACAAGCTATTTAAAAGTCAAGTTAAGAACTTGAACTTGATTGTGTAATACTTTTCAGTATTTTCTGACATTTTATTGACATAATCATTGGAGACGGCCCTCATCAGTTTCACCACAGACTGTATGTTTGCAGATAAGCAGAATGAACTTGCATTCATAAAGGATTTATAAGCAATATTTTAATGTCAATTTTATTTTTAAAAAGTTGAAAATATTTTTGTTTTATCGGTTGGTATTCACTCAGAACACTAACTCAATTTCCAGTGAAGTTAACTTTTCAAAATTTCAGCCTCAAACCTCTAGTATCAGCTGGAATTTGATTAGACTGTACATGTGTGTTCTGTGCAGGTGTGTGTGTTCTGTGCAGGTGTGTGTGTTCTGTGCAGGTGTGTGTGTTTGTTTCTCACAGCTCTTCAGTGGACGAGGGCAGGTGTTCAGGGAACTTGGTGAGACGAAGGTTGGAGCAGTCGACCACGTTTGCCTCACAGCGACATTTGGCAGGACACACTGGCTTGCTGTTACACTCGTAGCTCAGACGCCTGTCTTCAGTACCTGGAAACACACACACACACACACACACACACACACACACACACACACACACAGGGAGGACAGAAGAAAGGACTCTCAGCAATCTGTTTCTTTGTGGATACATTTGGATAAAGTGCACATCATCATTTCACATATTCTGTAAATGATTGACAGTTCTTTCCATCGATCAGATATTCTTAATTGGAAAGATTGAAATCTGCACAAAATAAGACACAAACTGAACTGACCACTCAGTGAAGCAACATCAGGAAACATAACTCAGATTTTGTCATCATCTGATATCAGTCTGTTCTAATTCTGTGTTTCGAGTCCTGGCAGCCAGTGGTACTGAGCGATCTTAGGTTTACATTCAGATCACAGATTGCTCCTTCAACACAACAGGAATAAAATGCTCGTACTCAGTTGAGCAATGACTGACTGTGAGTGAGCTGGGTTAAATTTGTGTGTATTTCTGAAATTGACCAGGAATGCTCAGTGTAGGCTTGACGGTCCAGCGTATACTAGAACACACACAGTCAAACATAATCACCTGGGATGTGGTACTGCTCCTTGGCTGCCATGAAAAAGAGAGAGAAACAAAACCATGTCAGTCAAAAGGTTTGAAAGCTTCAAAGGAACACACACACACACACACACACACACACACACACACACACACACACACCTCCTGGAGGAGGTCTTGTAAAAGCTGGCAGCCGTGCACGTTAACATTTTTAAAGATGAAAGAAGGCGTGAAACGATCTGTCTCCATGTTTTACTGTTTGGTGGGAGCGAAGTGCCGGCCTGCGAGCACACTTCCAGGCCTGGCACCGGACTAAAGCAGCGTGGAGCCGTTTATGTGGCGATCAGGGAGCCTGCCATGGTTTCGCTGGCCAGGCGCTGGCTCCACACGCTGGCATGGTGCGGGCGAAGGAAGCCGCCGGGAGCTCGGAGTTATGTTATGCTCTCTGTCGCACTTTCCAACAAATACTGTAAACTTGAACACACAAGCTGCAACACACTCGTTCTCTTAGTGCCTTTGTTTTACACACTCACACACTTTCCCCCCTTCGTCTGTGCAGCAGCTTCTCTCTGTGTTAATAAACTGTTCAACCACATTTCATTTCGTTTGTGATTTTGAGGTGAACTTCTGCAAACAGAAGCAGTTCTTGGATCTAAAACAGTAAAAGGAGTTGAGTGTTTGCATTCTAAAAGTTACTGATCCTTAGGCGGCATCGAGCTGCTGGAACCTGAAAGACCCTCTAGTGCCCCCTAGAAGCTGCAATGGTCATTACACTTCAAAATGCAAAGGAATTATATAGAATGAACAAATAAGTGACGCTGATGTTCTTAGACTATTTAAATACATACGATTATTATTATAACATTTTTGTTAAAGCTGCACAAAAGACTTTTATCTTTTTATCTTAGCCAGAAAAGAACATGCACTTGTGGTTGGAGCTTTGTAGATATGAGGCTGAGATGAAACAGTATCCAATCACACATCTCCTGAACTGTAATCATCTGGTGTTTGGTGCAACTCGTCTGACCTTGACTTCACTGGTTCATGATTTTGCATCTCTACACACACTGAGTGTTTATTTCTATTGTGAGAAGCTTC